>CAKAOH010021133.1:0-68767 GCA_916701665.1 Sebastiscus tertius | reverse complement strand
ATTGGATTTTGACAGGTCCTGTTCATGTGATATGACTGTGCTCCTTCAGTGGCTTAATAAATCATTTTTTTACTTGGAATTCTAAGTGATGCTCTTCTGCAGGTATATAAATGCACTGGATGCAGACCACATGTTCGCCCTAAATATTAGCAGAGCGGTGCTGCGCAAACCGGCTGACCTGAAAAGAGTGCTGACATCGCCCAGAAACAGGACAAGCAATCGTAAGTATTTTCTTTAAAAACACTTTTGATGAAAGGTGTACAAATACTGTAAAATTGGGTTGCTAACCTTTAGTACACATTGAACCTGGATATTTATATCCCCAGTGCACTACATGACATCAAGTGGACATGAGAGCAGTATTAAAGTATTACTTATACAAGGGTGTATACTTTTAAAAGCACTTGTAAGTTTGACTTTCAGATGTTGATAAGGACAGGTTTCTCACTTTGAACCATAAATGGATGCAGGACAAATTATGTCCCAACAACCTTTGAGACCTACAGTATGATATAGCCTATATAACGCACTGTTACTGAGGGAGCTCAATAGAAATATTAACTTGTGCACATACCATAGCTTTTTGTTTCACGTTGATGCAGCTATTAAAAAAGGGCATTTGGTTTAAGTTTCAAGGTAGAAGCAGACATTTAAATGGAAATCAGGGTCAGAGGGTTTGACTCCCCCCTCGAGGTTATACTGTGCTAGAAATGCATACACTATTGGTCTGTGGTGTTACATACAGCTTCTCTGTTTGCAGTGTTCATCATGTGTGGATCACCCATGGATGTCGAGGAGATGAAAAATATCTCCAAAGAGGCGGACAACAGTGATATTCTCTTTATCCTTATTGATCTCTACAAGTCAGTGCTCTTTATTCATTTAATCTCTTTTTCCATCTCTAAAAAAACCTGTCTCTCTCATTTTTCTTATCTTGGTACTTTCTGCACGTGTCTGTCCACTGTAGGCATGTTTACAGTTAATATACTGTATAGTTACAAATGGTTCTTTTCATTCCCACATCCTTCTTTGACATACAGTACATACACTACATGACAAATTTGTAACCTTTCCCTCTAACTTCATGACATTTCATAATTCTTGTTGACAATTCAGTTTATACTGATGCATCTCCTGCAGTTTTGCTGCAATATAATGTACAAAATGAAAATATAGATTTTACTGAATCTGCCAGCTTCAGATTATCATGCAATGAGTTAAGTAATTATGATGACGTGGGGAAGACGTATTCCCGCCAGGATGCTGCACATACAGCACATCTAAGACCGCCTCCCCTGCCTCCTCTCCACAGTGATCAATACTACACCAACACCTCGTCGCTGCCATTCATGAGGAACGTGTTGGTAGTGACTATGCCCGACACCAGAAACTACACTATCAACTCAGACCTGAAAGACAGCAACATGGTGAGGAGAACACATTTCCAAATGACTCAACTCCTTTCTTCCTCATATTGCTGTTTTAGAGGAACAGTTTGCCACTTTTGGAAATACGCTTTCATTCCTTTTTTGCTGAGAGTTACAGTGGATGCAATCAAATATGAAGCTGAAACAGTTACAGTAGTTTAGCTTATCATTAAAGAGCAACTTCAGTATTTTTCAACCTGAATCCTATTTTCCCATGTTTTTGTGTCTAAGTGACAAATGGGTACAACAATTTTTGAAATTGGTCCAGTATCGAGGGATAACGCTGTACCCGGCGAAATGAGCTTCGAGGGCAAGTGAGCAGCATCAGTGTAACGTTGTGGTCCACTAAAAGTGCTTGTTTTTGCCACTGACAGGCTCAGATTGTTATTATAAGTGTCTGACAACATTATGGAAAGGACCCTACAGAGAAATAAAAGGTTTCTGTTTGTTATTGTGTCCAAGACCCTCTCAAGGAGAAGTCTTGTTGTGAAACCTGAATATCCGTATACTCTGGCTGAAATAAATACGGGCGGCCATCAAATTCAAATCAATCCACATTGTCGAAATCATCTAAATATTCAGCCATGACATTGAGAATATTTTAGATAACAGTAAGCTACGCTTTCTGTACTCCAACACAACAAACTCTGTCCGGCTGCCACTTGCGTTTCCACCGTGGATGTATTCCATTATTCCACCGTTGTCTTCTGGCAACACGTCACCTCGCCAGATTTCAGAACAAGACTTCTCCTTGAGCGAGACTCTTCCCATAATGTTGTCAGACACTTATAATAACAATCAGAGGCTGTTATGGCAAAAACAAACACTTTTAGTGGACGTAAATGACGGTGCCAGCTTGCCCCTATAGCGCCATATTGCAGCCTGTGAGCAGCTGCTGTCTACAGTGCTCTCCCTCAATACTGGACCAGTTTCAGAAATTGTTGTCCTATTAGTCACTTAGACACAAAAACATGGGAAAATAGGGTCCAGGTTGAAAAATACAAATAAAAAGTTACCCTTTAGACTGGAAGCAGAGGGAAATGGGTAAAAGAAATCTACCTACCAGCACATTTACAGCTCACTGATTAACACGTTCTATGTTAGTTTAATCCAGACAAAAGAATGTGTGACCTGCCGCGTGGAGTTTCGTTCACGGTGGGGTTGCCATGGTTGCAATTCATCTAACTCTCGGCAAGAAAGCGGATAACTGCGTTTCCCGAAAATGTCAAACTATTCCTTTTTAAAGATTATCGGACAATGGCTGTAATCAGCATCCACTCAACTACTGACTCCAGTCAGGCTCTTTTTCTAAAATGTCTGTTGTATGTGCATCTTTATATGAGTTAATGGGCCAGTTCTCCTAAATTACAAAAACATTTTTTTTTCTCATTTACTTCAGTCTCACCATGCAGACAGTTTTGGTTTTATTTGCCGAGGTAACTGTCTTCACGGCATCCACCCCAATACAATGGAAGGAACAAAACTGTTCCTGCTCCTGTGAATAACCTACAGAGCAGTGTGTTACTAGCTCTTATAGGTACTATTATCCAGAAATTAGTTCCAATCATCAATTTGTTTGTCTCTCTCTCTCTCTCTCTCTCTCTCTCTCTCTGCAGATGAACGATTACATGGCGGCATACCATGATTCCGTGCTGCTGATAGGCGAGGTGATGAGGGAAATTATTGAGAAACCTCAGTGGGAGATTCAGCAGATGGAGTTTGTCAATGTGAATTACTTCAGAAACCTCTCCTTTAATGGTGAGGAAGGAGGAAGAGATGGTGGGAGGAAGGGAGAGAGGGAATGAACCTCTAATATACTTGACATTCATGGCTGTATGCCACCATATCACTTTGGTTTCCCATCAGCCTCAGCTGTACTTTGTGTTTAGTGCTAATTAGCAAATGTTAGCATGCTAACACGCTAAACTGGTGAACATGAAAACATTCTACCTGCTAAACATGAACATGTTAGCTTTCTCACTGCATGCATTAGCATGCTCCTGTTAGCAGTTAGCTCAAAGCACTGCTGTGTCTAAGGCCCTGTTCAGACCTGGTATCAGCATGCGTCCTGAGTGATCTGATCACAAGTGGACAGCTCTAAGTACAGGTGTGAAAGCACTCAAGACGCACTGAGGACGCATTGAGATCCGATCACGCAAACAACATTCAGAGGTGGTCTGGGCCGCATATGGCCTCATTCTTTTAGCAGTATGTACGTGAATGTATCCTGGGCCACATTAAGTCAACTGACGTCCCGCTGGGTCTCTGCGCTCTTCTTGTGAATAGACAGACAGACACGATCGCTTGTCTGATCTATAGGCTACATATCTACAGATTATCAGACTAGGCATGCAAAGTGCATTATTATCATACTGTCGGATATGTCTCTGTGTTTTTGTTCAGCTGCTTTGCACAGAGCTGACACCCACCCGCCAGCTCTCTCTTTCATTGCCTGACAGCGGTACAATAACCTTTTATTTTGATGTTAATAAAATGTACCCGAATTCCCGAAAATGTAGGATATTACTACAGACATTCATGTAATATTACGTCACAACGTCTGCTGTATTAGCCATGTGTTTACTATGTGTTTATTTGCATATAGAGCCAGGAAGTGAGATCAGATCACAAGTGGTCACTCAAGACGCATGTGGAGACGCATTCTAATGCCAGGTGTGAACAGACGTACTTAGAGCTGTCCACTTATGATCCGACCACTCAGCACGCATGTTAAGCCAGGTCTGAACAGGGCTTCGGTCATTGATTTATTATAAGAACTGGATACCGGACCCCAAAATGGCGCCTATTCATTTCAATGAGAACTGCTCGCCTGGCACATACACCAAAAACGTTTCCTAGCTTCTTGATTTACACACAGATTTTAAAATTGCTTTTTTCGGCTCAAGGAAAAGTAAAACCTCCATGGATCAAAAATTCATAATAGAAAGAGTCATAATCGACCTTGTTTGCAGTTCGAGATGTCCTGTCAACAGTTAGCTTGTACAGGCGTCTCTTTTACTATGGTGGTCTATGGGGAAAAGGCTTTTTGGGCCGCAGGTTTTTTTTTTTGCTGCAATACCGCGAGAGGCCACTGGAAAAATATTTAGAAGCAAGGCTGAGTGGCTGCACCGTATCCAGGTCTTATACATCCATGGTCTAAGTACAGCCTCACAGGGCAAGTAGCATAGCTGCCGACTCCTAGTCCGGTTTAATTGGCCTAAAAGTTGGAAACATACGGAGTCTAAAAATACTGGAATCAGCTCATGAAGTACTCACAAAGTGCAAGGCTGTTATTGTAAAACTAAAACCCCCAAACATCCAGAGAAGATACTGATGACATGACCTTGATGGCCTTGATGAAAGCAGCCCTCAGACTTGACATTGGTTACTGTTTTGTGTGAGGCCCAACAGACGGAAGCTGTCAACCGCTGTCACTTATTTCTTGCTGACAAGATGAAGGGATGAGGTGTCACAGCCTGCAGGCAGCAGCTGGATGTGGTGTAATTGGGTGTGAGTGTGTGATTGAGAGACACACTCAAAGGCAAGCTGTTCCTTTTGTCAGGGTCTTTTAAACATGTTTTTTTCACTAATGACAGAAAACAAACTATTGAAAATCTAATCAGCTAACACTACACAGTACGCTAGTTTAAAATAGTCATTGTTGTGGACAAAGTGTCTGCCATATGTTGGTGTATAAAGACGTTTCTATGATTGTGCTCAGGAATAGCTGGAAACTACAAGCTGGACAAGCACGGAGACAGAGACGCGAATCTCTCAGTCATTTACACCACTAGTGACGACGAGGTACATTATTCCACTTGTTAATTATTATGCCATTCAGCAGTGAATATAATAAGAAACACAGATCTCCTCTTCTTTTTGTCAGCAATAAAACCTCTCTGTGATGAATCCCTTGCTGTCGATACAGTGTTTTATTCTGAAATATGTCAATTTCTCCTCATGTGATTCTCAGTACCAGATTTTATTCACATTCGACACGGAGAACAACATAACCAACGAGGTGGATGCGAACCCTTCCTTCATCTGGGGAAATAGACTTCCTGATTTCACACCTGACCAAGGTACAGCAAAAACACACAACACACACACACACACACACACACACTTGGCAACTTATAATCATAAACAGTCTTTCTACGCACATTCACACCTTGCACACATATAAACAGACACGTAGCACACCTGTTAGGTAGCCGTGTTAAGAGACCATCAGCTGTTTATTGCTGTCAGTGAGATGAGCTATCAGTCAGCAGTGGAGTGATCTGAGAATGAATCAGTCACTGGTAAAGTGGAAAATATCATAGTTATAGATGGGAATATTTGTCTTTGTTTCAAGGTACAAGTACTGTTATTGAGGCTTTTCTACCTGTCCATGACAGATAGAAACAAAAATTAAGTGTCTGCTTTTATGTTGTACACTGATTCTGAGAAGTCTTAGTGTGTGTCTTGGTTAAAATCAGGTTGTTTCAATTAGTTAGAGTTCACATGTTTAGTAGCTTAGAAGCACTTTAACACATAAAACATGGGTTCGACCCACGTTTAGTTACCCTGTGGAGTGGACAAAAAGTTATGTTTACATTCAATGTTTTTCACTGTGTGCGTCCTTGAGGTCTAAGACATGTGTTGAATGCAATTCTTTCCTCATAAAACATTTACAAAGCACACTTTTAATCCTTTATTTGCCCGTTACTCCCACCAACCAGCGTACAGTACGAAACCGGCATCAGGAATTCGTATCTTGCATGTGCACGATACAAGCAAACATTTCAGAAAAAAGACCTTTTAAGCTTGAGTAAATTAGTATGAGGGCTGGAAGTAACAAAAATGAATTGATAAAAATGGTGGAAATGCACGTGAATTGAAAAATGAAGTGATTAAATGATAAATGGCAATTTTTTTGTTGTGAATGATGATTGCAAGATGCTGAAAATGATGAAACACGACTTTGTTTTAATCATGTCGCGACTGTTTTAGTCAAATCGGCTTTAAATTAATCAAATCACTTGATAATTTTTCACTCCATTTTTCAATTGACATGTATTTTCATCGCCTCCATTTTTATCAATTAATTTTGGTTACTTCCACCCCTCATAAATAAGCATCAATAAAGTAACACTATTTTCTTTCTCTTATTTTACATACATGTACAATGTCCTGGATGAGTCAGGGTTTGCTACAGTAAATAACTAAATTAAACCTAACCTAAATTAAATTGTAACAGCACTTTTCTTTGTGCTCACCCCTTCAGGCCCGGCACCTCATGACATCATCGTCATTGTGTTGGCTGTTACGGTGGTTGTGGTGGCCACCATCGCCTTCATTTTCTACAGGTGAGTGGTGAACCAACTTTAATACACAAAACCTCTAATCAGGGACATCACACAGGGTAGTGAGCTGAACGGCTATGACAGCACACTGTCTAAAAGCCCAGAGGTTCACTTTAAAGGGGACACATTATAAAAAAACCTCACTTTTTCAGTGCCTGTGCACATATGTTTGGCTATAGATATAGATATATATATAGATAGATATGTTTGGGTAGACACATGGTATGAGAAAAATAATGTGTTTTTGATCAATCCATTAAAATATTTAATCGTGATTAATTCGCACATTTTTAATCTGTTCAAAATGTACCTTAAAGAGAGATTTTTCAAGTATTTAATTCTCTTATCAACATGTGAGTGGATAAATATGCTGCTTTATGCAAATGTATGTATATATTTATTAGTGGAAATCAATTAACAACACAAAAGAATGACTAATATTGTCCAGAAACCCTCACAGGTACTGCATTTAGCATAAAAAATAAATTAAGAAATGAACCCTGAAGCAAACACTGATTTATGATGTGTGCAAACATTTTTGTCAGATCAACACATATTTTTTTTTACCGTTACTGAACCACAAAACAAGTACAGTAATGCTGTAGGTAAAAGCTGTCACTATACAGGCTCTGTATTTGAGATATTTATGGCTGTTTTTTTATCTCATAGAACATAATGTGAAACATTTTTAGATATTTGATTAGTTTTATATGTATAAATTATTCTATCTACTTCTAACTGTTCTATAGATGGATGTAAATAAGACGCAGCAAAATTGCAAAATTGGGTTCTTTTAGAATCAAAACAAATGAAAACAGCAGTTGTCTGGATCTTTTAAAAGATATTTTTCTGACCAACCTGAAGAGCCAAATCATTTCTTTGTCCTGATTTAAGAGCCAAGTGAAGTTTTTGTGTAAAATGTACAAAATTGGACGCTAAATAAGGTCGAGCAGATATTGAAAGGGCGCGTCTTGGGTGCCTATGTGCTTAGTTGCATTTTGTATTTCACGATGGTATTTTGTTCCTGTGTAGACAGAACAGGAGAGACCGCCGTGTCAGGAAGCGCTGGTCCCACATTGCCTCTGATCTCGTCAACCTGCTGGAGAACAACCAACTCAATGTCATCTCTCTTAAGGTAAGTGAAGCGTAAAGCTCTCCGTCAGCATGGAGGCTCTTTTTTCCAACACTTATTGACCCGAACAGGACGCTGATGCAGGAGTGAAGCTGATAGTGCACTCAGAAATCTATGATCAAGTGAAGTTTCTACAGCTCTCAACACTTTTCTAACCATTTCTTCTCTATTAAGTGCTCAAGTTAACCTCATTCTTGAATGTGAATGCACTAAAGCACACAAACACACAAAACCAGGGCTGTCAAAGTTAACACAATAACAACACATTAACGCAAATTTAAATTCCTCGTGAAGGAGGTTAAATAATGCTCCAAACTTGCACTAAATTTTGGTCAGGAAAAGCTGTCATAGCCATTTTCAAAAGGTTCCCTTGATCTCTGACCTCAAGATATGTGAATGTAAATGGGTTCTATGGGTACCCACGAGTCGCTCCTTTACAGACATGCCCACTTTATGATAATCACATGCAGTTTTGGTCAATCATACTCAAGTCAGCACACTGACACACTGACAGCTGTTGTTGTCTGTTGGGCTGCAGTTTGCCATGTTATGATTTGAATATATTTTTATGCTAAATGCAAAATGCCTGTGAGGGTTTCTGGACAATATTTGTCATTGTTTTGTGTTGTTAATTGATTTCCAATAATAAATATATACATACATTTGCATAAAGCAGTGTATTTGTCCACTCCCATGTTGATAAGAGTATTAAATATTTGAGAAATCTCCCTTTTTAAGGTACATTTTGAACAGATAAAAAATGTGCGATTAATTTGCAATTAAACATTTGAATCGATTGACAGCCCTAATTAAAGGATTAAAAAAAAAGAAGGTTTGGACATGTTTGCTCTGTTAAATTGTCATCCATCTGCTCTGCCCCCATCAGATTGAAGACGAGAGGAAAAAAAATAAATTCCAGATCCGCCGTGCGTTTTACGACAAGAAGGTAGCCGGACACAACAGCCGTTTTCAAATCAATCGACACGCTTTTGCAACATGTAGATTTTATTTCTGGTGTGACTGATGCTGCTGCCATGTTTTCAGATAGTGATTCTGAAGGAGCTGGAGCACTCAGACGGGAACTTTAACGAGACCCAGATGATCGAACTTAATGCGGTAAAGACACACAAACACACGCAGCAGTTGTTTTCCACTCCCGTGCGTGTTTATGCCTGTTAATCTTTTTCCAGTCTAGCCTCTGTGCCATCTAAAGAGCTACCGTTTCTCCTTTTCTCCGCAGCTCAAGCAAATCGACTATTACAACCTCACTAAGTTTTATGGCACAGTGAAGTTTGATCAGGGCGTGTTCGGAGTGTTTGAGTACGGAGAGAGAGGGTCGCTCAGGGTAGGTATGGCATGCTCCGCGTGCAGCTCAAGTTCATTCAGGTTTGAACGGAAGTTCAGTTTGCACAAATCAAACGACTACTTTGATTGACGAGTTCAACAATATCAGGAGCTCAGGACAGAATATAATCCGTTCATAATATCATTTCACTTTCCTTTCTCCTTCCAGTATGTGCTGAACGATAAGGTTTCTTATCCAGAAAATACCTTCATGGACTGGGAGTTCAAGATCTCCGTCATGTACGACATCGCCAAGGTGAGACGGAAACGACCCATAATGGAACTCTGAAGTGCTTTATTGTATTTGGCGTATGGCACGTGATGTAGTAATGACTGAAGACGTGATGTAGTAATGACTGAAGACTGTGAATGACTGGAGAGAAGGCACCATATGTTCAGCTCACACTTCTAACATGTTCTGACATCACACGGAACTCAGTCTTACAATATGCAAAACATACTCTAATATAATACGCCCCTCTGTAATAAACTCAGATTAAAGGTCCCATATTATAAAAAAGTGAGATTTTCATGTTTTTTTTATTATAAAGCAGGCTTAAGTCCTATTTAAATACTGTGAAAGTATCGAAACGTTCAATCCATAGGGAAATACACACAGCCCGTATTCAGAAACTCTGTATTTGAAACAAGCTGTCAGGATTTCTGCCCATTCGTGATGTCACAAATATACAATATTTAGACCCTTTACACAGATTTAAACGTAAACATTCTAAATATGTCCCAGTTTATTTCCTGGTTACAGTGTATGAGAATGTCATCAGCTGACAGGAAGTACACATGGACCCAAGCTGTTGCCTAGCAACGCAATTCTGTCAAAATGCGCTAAAACAGAGCGTTTCAGACAGAGGGTGAATACAGGTATATTCAGACAGACAGTATGAGGAAAATCCAAGTTTTTTTTAACATTACAGCATGTAAACATATTCTAGTAGAAACACAAAATACAAGTCTGAACCTGAAAATGAGCACGATATGGGACCTTTAAAACCCCGACTTGACACATTTTCCAAATTATCTGTTGTTACTTCCTAATCTAGAATTTTGTTACTTTTGTATTTCCTTCATATCTATTTTGACATAAACATGGCTGTATTAAGAAGAGTGGACCTAAACCGAAGCTCTTCAAAATAAAAGCACCCATACAGTAGAAGTTTTGCTGAAAGCAAATCTATTTGCATGGTTTCTGATGAAGTTTACCTCGTTAAAGCATGTGTTTCGAAAAAAAAGCAACAAGTAACTGGTCACTTTAAGAAGAAATCTTCCCAACACTAGTACATCCCACAGTCTATGGTATATACTTGATCTAAATTGTAATGGGAATATTTCACTCATTCCTCTCTGATGAATTTACTAGTTCCTTTTTATTAACTAATCTGTATCAAAAAGGAAAAGCATTTCCTTACAGCTATTTTAAGGAGCATCGTGCAGTAGTTCTCCTGAAACTGTTTACAGTATGTAACACTTATGTATGTCACTTCTTCAGTAATTGTAATGTGATTATATTATATGTGGGAGGGCTTGTGAGGTTCATACCAAGCCAAATATTTTAGTCGAGACTTGAACGATCCTCACCTACACCGATAGGAATTGCTGTTGCAGTTCCCTCCTGATAGCCAGTAGAGGTCAGTAAAGATCACATGATGAACCCTCTGGTGTGTAACTCCTCTGTGCAGGGCATGTCCTATCTCCATGCCAGTGAGATCCAGGTGCACGGTCGCCTCAAGTCCACCAACTGTGTGATGGACAATCGCATGGTGGTGAAGATCACAGACTTTGGCTGCAACAGCTTTCTCAGTCCCGGCAAAGGTAAAAAAAAAAAACAACAGCCGCAGTGTGTCTCTAGTCCCTCACTGAGTTTATCTTCATTCTTTCACTTTTCTCACATTCTCCTCATCCTCCTCTCAGACTTGTGGACAGCTCCGGAGCATCTGAGGAGACAGGGCACATCTCAGAAAGGAGACGTCTACAGCTTTGCCATCATCGCTCACGAGATTGTTCTCAGAAAGAGCACCTTCTACACTGAGAGCTGCTCCGAACGTGCAGGTGACACACAATTTACACGACCACCATCCAAAACGAAGCCCTCACGCGTTGAACTCTTGAAAATCACAACATCTTACTACCTTCCCTTTTCTGAAGGAAGGGTAGTGAGATGTTTTGTGGTTGCTGTGATACACACACTATTGTAAGTCACTTTGTGGGGTAATTAATGTCTAACAGGAAAGCTCGCCAAGGTCATCATGTCCTACTTCAGACCTGATCTTAAGGTTGAGACGGCTTCAGAGAAAGAATTAGAGGTGAGTTAATGCCAGTTGTGGGCCAACTTTATCTGCGATTGTGCGTCCGATGTGTCTTTAAAGCTTTGTGTCCTCCGTCTCCTAGGTGTACATGTTGATAAAAAGCTGTTGGGATGAGGATCCAGAAAAAAGACCTGACTTTAAGAGAATAGAAAACTGTCTGGGGAAAATCATCAGGTATTCACTGTTCTTACTTTTAATGGGCTCTTGTTGCCATTCTAGCTTCTCTAGGAACTCTGAGAAATTTGGCTTTAGTGAAAGTTTGTATTTTTTCCCTTCCTTTCCTTCTCCCCTTCTGTCGTCCCTTTAGTAAAATTCACAACCAGGACAATGAGAGTTACATGGATAACATGATCAGACGGCTGCAGATGTACTCCAGGAACCTGGAGCACCTGGTGGAGGAGAGAACGGCCCTCTACAAAGCTGAGAGGGACCGAGCAGACTGCCTCAACTTCATGCTGCTTCCTGGGTCTGTTTACACTGAAAGGAGCACACAACAGATTTTTTAGATGCTGGCCTGATAAGACAGATAATATAATAATAAATACCTTTGTGGAGGGGGTACATCTGAAAAAAGCTGCCACTGGTTAAACCGATTTAATGAAAGCACAAGTGGATCATCATCTGTCTTCGTTTCTCTCTGTGTAGCCCAGTGGTGAAAAGCCTGAAGGAGACCGGCGCGGTGGAGCCAGAGCTGTACGAGGAAGTGACGATATACTTCAGCGACATCGTCGGTTTCACCACTCTGTGCCAGTACAGCACGCCGATGGAAGTTGTGGACATGCTCAACGACATCTACAAGGGCTTTGACAGCATCGTCGACCACCACGACGTATACAAGGTATCGACCATAGAATGTATGTAAGAAGTGGACGTAGTCACCGTGACGTCACCCATTGCTTTGTGGGCTGCTGTTTTGAAGCCTCGAGTTCGGCATTTTGGCCATTGCCATGTCCTTATCTTGGCTTTTTGCAACCAGAGGTGACACGAGAGGGTGGAGCTAAGTACAACCAAACGCTGATTAAGACATTTTTAGGCGACAAAATGTCACAATTAATTTTCATGAACTGAAAACACACTGTGAAAGGGCTAAAGTTTTAAGATGAAAACACGGACAACTCCCAGACCGGACAACGCCGTGGTAGCGACCTGTCAATCACAAGGTAGCCACACCCTAAAGCATCCCCTGCTTTATGGTCTATCTGACTCTAAATGGGACCATAATTTACTAAATGACATCATGCTGTATTGAAGAAGACTTGAAACTAGAGATTGAGACCATAAACTCATGTTTACAATGTTTACTGAGGTAATAAATCAAGTGAGAAGTAGACTCATTTTCTCATAGACTTCTATACAATCAGACTTCTTTTTGCAACCAGAGGAATCGCCCCCTGCTGGCTATTAGAGAGAATGCAAGTTTAAGGCACTTCAGCATTGGCTTCACTTTCCAGAACTGGAGGTTGCTGCCTTGTATTGACGAGGGCGATATTCAACAGACAAATAGACTGATAGACAGCACAGACCAAAGACATCATCATTTCCTCCATCTACCCTCAGGTGGAGACGATCGGTGACGCCTACATGGTGGCCTCCGGGCTTCCGAAGCGAAACGGGAACAGGCACGCGGTGGATATCTGCCGTATGGCGCTGGATATCCTGGCGTTCATGGGTACCTTCCAGCTCCGACACCTGCCCGGCATCCCTGTGTGGATACGCATCGGCGTTCACTCAGGTACGACAACATCTTTAAATTATCTGTCTGTTGTCCTAAATGCAGTGTGAGACTGCAATCTTTAAATTGCTTTAACGGTCCCTCATGTCCATTCCCCAATAACTTCTAAAACCTTCACTTCCCTTAGATCTTGTCCACTCATATTTTCTTTTACCTTGTAAACGGTTGTAAAGATGGAGAACTGACTGAATGTCTGTGTGTCCAGGTCTCTGTGCAGCGGGCGTCGTGGGGATAAAGATGCCCAGATACTGTTTATTTGGAGACACGGTCAACACAGCGTCTCGTATGGAGTCTACAGGACACCGTGAGTAGAGAGACATGCACACCAAGAGACATTTAATGAGCAAACTGATATGCGTTGACATTCATGCTGCCAGCTAGTGTGGTCCAGTTGTGTACTGCGCATTACTCTTGTGCAATTTCAGAAGCTACCAGTCAATCTAATTCAATAAATTGACCACAGCCAAGCTTTGGTAAAAAACAGATGCCTGTTGTTTTATCTTTTAATATCCTCCAGCCCTGCGGATCCACGTCAGTCAGCCTACTATAAATATCCTGCAGAGGACGGACTGCAAGTTTGAGTATGAGATGAGAGGAGAAACATATCTGAAGGTAAAGACGGGCCTCCTCATTACATGTACTAAACCCGTCAGACAATTAACCATTTTTAAATAGAATCTAGAAACGCTCAATTCTGCAGAAAGCACCGACTAAAGCGTGGATGTCTGCAGACTTCACTGCCACACATGGATGCAAAATGTTGTAAATGTGTGTGTTTTCTAAGGGTAAAGGCACAGAGACTACCTACTGGTTGACAGGTGAGACGGGCGAAGACTACGACCTCCCAACTCCACCCACAACGTAAGCAAAACCCTCCACCTGCTGAAATGTACTCCTCTCAAAGAGCTGTATTTACTACTAACATTAGTTTATGTAGCTTTGTTACGACCCGGCTCTGATGGCCATGACAAAAAGGGAGATACGCCGCGCTGAAGTTTAACAAAATGAAGCCAAATTAAAGAGATAAATGAATCTTAAACCCCCTGAGGCGACCGACTTTACTGTCTTTCAGAGGTTCAGTTTCAGAGCTGGTTTTAGGGTGCGTTCACACCAACCTTGTTTAGTCTGGTTGAACCGAACCCTGGAGCGTTTACCACCTTGGTGCGGTTCGTACAACCGCTCCCTGGTCCGCCTCGAAGGGGTGGTCTCGGTCCGCTGTCAACTGAACTCTGGAGCGGTTCGTTTCTGGTGTGAACATCATTCGAACCAAACACAGGAAGTGTACCATTTTATCATTTCATTGGTCAATAGAACGTTTTCCTTTTTCTGTTTTGGTTACTGGTGGCTATTAGCGCATTTGATGGCAAAATGTCGAGTGGCAGGGGACAAACCTGGACTCACGACGAAGTGAGATGCCTCCTTAACATATGGGCTGAAGATGAAGACAGCGTCTTCCTCCAAATGCCTGCATTAATAAATTATTTAATACCCGCTGTCTCTACTAAAGTTTGCTGATAGCTGATCTGACCGCGCTCCATGATTTAGGATATCCAGCTAGAAAATTAGGAGCCGTTTATTGTCTCTATTGTCTCTTTACCTGCCAACTGCCTGACCAGTAGTCGAATGACATTTCCACCACGTGAGTTTTGTTTACAATTTCTGGACCGTTTGAGTTTTGTCTTTGTGAACGCAAACCGGACCAGTTGAAAAATGTAAACAATGTATCATCTTCGCATTGGTTCGGTTCAGGAACCGGACCTTTAGGTGTGAACCTGACCTTAGTGAAGGTACGGATATCATATGAAACTATAAAACTTGAGGAATCCATTGGTACCAACCATGTCAACCTTGTTGGGAAGGAGGCTAAAAAACGCTCTAAAGTTAAGCAAACTTTTGGCGAGGAAAAACTGGCATGGCCATTTTCAAAAGGGTCCGTTGACCTCTGACCTCAAGATATGTGAAAGAAAATGGGATCTATGGGTGAGACCATTTTTTTGAAACTTGACCTCACTGTATAAAATGACCTGTGGTGACCTCTAGGATAATCACAGCCTCATGACACTTAACAGCCACAAACTAGAGACCTAGAGCATTCAGAGGATGGATGGCTTTCCTAGGGAGATTGACAATAAGGGGGTTTCTGAGCAGTTTCCAGAACAGAAGTGCTCGCCATCCAATCACTGAAAAATGCAGTTCTTGCAGAAATCTCCAAATGTTAAAAGTTTTTGATCACAAATCACATTTTGGAGGGATTATTGATAATTTTTATCAATTTTTGAATTTAGCACCAAAAGCTAACAGGAGTCTGGAAGATGTCAGTCAAGTAGTCTATACACACCCACACAGTCCTGAGAAGAGGGCTGATCAGCCAGATGAACTGAAAACCCCCGTGTGACACTAAGACATGTATTTGGTATTCCCTTCTACTGCACATTTACTGTAGCCTGTACCGTAAACCTCGTGTACCGGTTCCTGCTTTTCCAGGGAGAACTTCCAGCGGCTGCAGCAGGACCTCGCTCACATGATCCTGGCGTGTCTGGAGCGGCGCTCTCGAGGCTCCATCCAGAGGAAGACGCCGCTCTCGAGTCAGAGCAGGGAGGAGGACGAGGACCAGGAATCGGAGGTGGAGTCTGAGGGCGACCATCCCGAGTACCTGCATCTGGCTACTGTGGATAACACCCTCAGTACATTCCTGTAGTACAAACCTACAATCACCGCTGTATGTTATTACACTGTTCAGTAAGACTGGGAAGGGAACCAGCAGGTAAGGACTGTAGCTCTGTGAATCCCTGCTTAGATGTACAACATCCATTTGAGGCTAAACTGAGGCAATGAGGAGCATTAATGTCCAGAATACATCAAGTGATGCTCTTGTACATGTGGACCTTTCTCCTGCATATTCTTGTCTATTATATATTGTTTGAATATGCAATTATTTACTGCTTGGTCTAAAACTGGGCTCTTTGGAGCTAAAGGGATCCTGGGGAACATGAGAGGCACAATATTGCAATTATTCCCAGTGCTTAATATGGCTTTCATATTTTTGGAGGGAATTGGTGAGCTCATAAGCGGGGAGATGATGGACAAGAAAGATGACAAGATGAACTCCACTTAATGGCAGTGAAAGTGTGAATTAGTAACTCCACAACCTGTAGTATTGGAGTATTAGATTTGGTTCAGATCTATAGATCCAGGCACTTAGTTATCAAACTTCAAAAATGACTGTTAATGCTCTAAAGCAGGGCTGCCCAATGTGGCAGATGTTTCTAGTGATTTTATTTTTTATTTTTTAATCAAAAGACCTACTTTACTGTCTTCTGGAGGCTGTATAAGCTGGTTTAGAGCTGAAGCTACTGGTATCATATGAAACGAGAAAACCTAAAGAATCCATTGGTACCAACCAGGTCATACTAGCTTGTCTGGAAGGAGGTTAAATAACGCTCCAAAGTAAAAACAAAAACAAAAGCTGGCATGGCCATTTTAACAGGGGTCCCTTGACCTCTGACCTCTGGATATGTGAATGAAAATGGGTTCTATGGGAACCCACGAGTCTCCCCTTCACAGATATGACTTTATGATAATCACATGCATTTTGGGCAAAAAACAGTTTCTTTGAATGCAGTATAAATGTGTTATTTTTCACCTATTCTAAAAAGGGTGTGTTTGAATATTTCTGCGTACTGGGGTCCCTAAACAGTCTTGGAATTGCATAAATATTGTATGCTCCTATTGTATTCAGCAGGTGGGTTTTAAGGGGTTAACTATGTACAGGCAAAGAGAATATTCAATTAGGGGATCCTAGTATCATTTTCATCTTAATACAATAGGTGTATGCTTTTGACCCGCCGTGGCACACCAGTAAGTTCCAGTTTTGGCCCTAAACTGAGTAAGAATACATTTATCAAGCAACTTATTCCTTGGAATAACCTTTAACCTTTGAGCAGGAATAGCAAATAAGACACTGGAGCAGATTTAACTTACAGTATGTCTGCCATTTTACCCAGTGATGTTATTTTGCAAAATCATACACACCAATCAGTCATAACATTAAGACCACTGACAGGTGAAGTGAATAACATTGAGTATCTCGTTACAATGGCACCTGGCAGTGTGGGGGATAAATTAGACAGCAAGTGAACATTTTGAACTTTGAACTTTGAAGTAGATAATAGACGATTGGGTCAGAGCATCTCCAGAACTGCAGCTCTTGTGGGATGTTCCCGGTCTGCAGTGGTCAGGATCTACCAGAAGTGGTCTAAGGAAGGAAAACTGGTGAACCGACAGGATCATGGGCGGCCATTGCTCATTGATGCACGTGGGGAGCGAAGGCTGGCCCGTCTTGTCCGATCCAATAGAAGAGCTGCTGGAGCTCAAATTGTTGAAAAAGTTAATGCTGGTTCCGACAGAAAGGTGTCAGAACACACATATGGAGTTGTTACGTATGGGGCTGCGTAGCCGCAGACCGGTCAGGATTGCCCGTGCTGACCCGTGTCCACCGCCAAAAGCGCCTACAATGGGCACGTGAGCATCAGAACTGGACCACGGAGCAATGGAAGAAGGTGGCCCGGTCTGATGAATCACGTTTTCTTTTACATCATGAGGACTGCAACGAGTTGGAGGTGTTGACTCGGCCTCCAAATTCTCCAGATCTCAATCCAATGGAGCATCTGTTGAATGTGCTGGACGAACAAGTCTGATCCATGGAGGCCCCACCTCGCAATTTACAGGACTTGAAGGATCTGCTACTGACGTCTTGGTGCCAGATCCCACAGCAGACCTTCAGAGGTCTAATGGAGTCCATGCCTCGACGGGTCAGGGCTGTTTTGGCGGCAAAAGGGAGACCTACTCAATATTAGGCAGGTGGTCATAATGTTATAGCTGATCGGTGTAGAGGAGTGAACTAACAGGAAATGAAATGGAAATATGCTTTTATTCTTGTACTGGTTCATTTATATGCATTTATGTTTTTTTAATATCCAAATGACACATCTGAAGACAACTGCTTTTTACCACAGTAGACCCTTTTCACAGCAGATATTTCTACACATCATTGCAGGGTAAACAGGTGTATTTGTTCAAATAAATTACGGTCCTGCTGTATTTAGTGTCAGAGGCATTCCAGTCAGCCAGCATGTACAATACCAGAGCCCTGGCCCAGCTAAATGGAACAGGGCCGTAATTAATGTTATTAATTACACCTGTGTTTACCCTGCAATGTCAAAATGGCTGCTGTGAAAAGGGCCTGTTGCATGTCTGGAGGAGCACTGACTGTACATTTCAACCACTGAGATTAAGGTGAGATGTTTAGGAGGTAACTAGTACCGGCTGCATGGAACTGTTGACTGTATAACCAGCTTTGTTATTTCAGAATTAGAACACACTGACGTGGGCTCGCCACGATCGGTTTTAACGTCTGCCTAGAAAAAACAAGATTTTCAGTTGTATTTTAAACCAAAGGACAAAGATTTATTTTTTGTTGAGAATGGTGACATTCATTTACATTAAATAAAAAAATAATAATAATAAAAAAAATCACCTTCTGTCACATTGTTGAAAATGTTTGTTTGTTGTTCAGGTGAAATACAGTTAAATGAAATCAAAACACAGCGTTTGTTGAAGCCTGTACAGGTTCATCTGAGGCGTTACAATGCATGTGTCACATTGTTTTATGTATACAGACACTGAGGCTCTATGGACAGCAGAATGAAAAAAAACAACAAAGAAAACTCCAGCATCAGATTAAAATATTTTTCTATCCACAGCTGCCTGACAGATGTTTGTGTATTTTTTTTGCACAGAATAATGAAAGAGTGACCGCTAGGTAGACTTTTACACGTCAAATACTATGTGAAAACACACTCTACTGTACAGCAGGAACAATTCAACACATCGTGTGCAAATAAGGAAATGAAGTGTGGATCCAGCAAACCAAAACAAGGTAACTGGACATGCAAATGGAGGTTTTTATAAAAGTAATGGAAACGCATTTTCATTGGAGAGAAAAAACTCTTCCTGGGGAAATGTCAACAATGTTCAACAGCATTTATGTGAACTAAAAATCATATTTAGTCAACCTGATGAATATATTTCTATATACTGTTGAAGATCAGTTGAGTCAAAAAATAAAAGCGAGTCGTCAAGTAGAAAACAACAAATGTCACCCAAAGGTGACGTTAACCCCCTCCCCCCCTACTAAAAAAATGTCGAAGCCCAAATTCTTTTTTACCGTGTAACATTCAAAAAGAAACAGCGAGAATAAATTAGACAACGTACAAAAAAATAAAAAAAGGCATGACATTTTATACAAAAACAGCTTAAGCCTTCTGCAGGAGCTGCATGAAAACAGCGTTTCTTTGTCTCTACTTGGAACTCCTTATGAAAAATAAAAATTCTCCAAACAAACATGCACTGGAAGAAATGTACACAAATACCAAAAACTGGACTCCTCAGTGAGATTGTAAACTACCCATTCGTCGACTAAAATATTAAAAACAACCATTTAAAAAAAACGTATGATCATTTTGACATGTCTGCCTTTTTGACGTGTCAGTGTTGCGTCTTGAACTCAAGGCACCGAATGATCCGAGTTTAAAAAGAGCCTCAAGAAAAAAGCTGAAGTGACAAAACAATAAACAGTCTTCTCCCTCCTGCTCATATCTTACGATTCTGATTATCATAAGCATGATGAGTTACATCACTATTCTAACATTTATTGTATTCTGCTAATAAGGTATTGCAAGGAACCTTAAAGGTCCAGGGTATCTGTTTCTATTTTACACTTTAAATGGACGAGACACTTTATCTTATGGACTCACACACACACACACACACACACACACACACACACACACACACATACAATATTGTGTTTGCAGCCTGTTTTTTCCTTCAGATTTAATTATCAAAATGTTATCAAAAACGCCGCCAACCCCGATCTTAATTCTCGATTGTCTCACGTTGCAACTAACTGTTTATTGCCTGTATAAAACCGCCCGAGTGTGTTTCCCTACTACTGCATGTAGCTGGTCAGTCAGTGTTACAGGAGCTAAACAGCAGGGGGGAGGTGGGGGTCCGACATAAGCTGCTGACAGCCAACGCTCAATATGGCTGCAGAAACCTTCAGAGGCAGAAATAATCTGTCTGTTTGAGGTAAACCTCAGCGGGCAGAGCCAAAGAACTGCAGTTTTTTAGGGTTAGTGCAGGACAGCTTTATGACAAACTTTAAAGGATGAGTCTAGTGGTATTTTATACTTTTCTTCAAAGTCAACGGATTCCATAAAAAGACCAAAAACAACTTTGAAGTCATCCTACCAAATGTGTTTTAATCTGTGGCTGAAAATAAACCCAAACGAAAACCCTGTTTGAGTAACGTTAGCTAAAGTTAGCTAATCACGTCACACAGGATGTTGGAATGTTATTAACCATCTTAACTACACAGCTGTTGGCTAGCATGGCTAATTTGGCTAGCATGGCTAACTTAAATTTGGAATGTCAACAGGGCAACCCCCCGTCTCCTACAAGATAACGTTCCCATACAACTAAACTGCGTTCTCAATTACGTTTTGAGTATTTTCTCCGGGATTGCGGTCACAGTTTTAAACTGCTTCAAACACGTGGTTAACGTTGTTCGTTAGGTTTAGTAAAAAAACATCATGGTTTGGCTTAAAATGACTTAAATGTATGTTACTTCATTAAAGGAGCAATATGTGGTACTGACAGCTAGCATTTAAAATGGGTACTGCAGTCCAAATTCAAAACATTGGAGCCGTGGCCTGTCCACTCCGATGACTGATAGCAGTTAGCGTGTGTTAGCATCATGTTGTTAGACCCTGGCCAGCAGCAGTAGGAATCACTTCACCGGCTGTGTGTCTCAAATACTCGCTGCCTTGATAACCCAGCTGCACACGTACACTTCTCAGGTAGGGTTGAATCTAATGTTAACATTAACTCTGTTGATCCAGTTTGTTAGCTTGCTTCCATGGCTGTAGAAGGCTGTGTTTGCGTGCCAATTTGTTTCATATATGGCAACATGGGTGTTGAATTGGGCAGTGGACGGGATCACATCGGCCAAAACAAAAACAGACGTTACGGACCGGAATGGAAATTTCAAAGGGGAACATACTGGCTGTAGCATTGTTGTCAGAGAAGCCAGTATTTTAGTTTCCACAATCTCTGATGACATATCATGGTCATTTTATGGGGGGTTTCCTTATCTGATGAGAGGGTTGCACTGTAAAGGACAGAGGATGTCGTATCCTGTACAGATTGTAAAGCCCCCCGAGGCAAATTTGAACTGCGGCCCTTCGCGGACCTCCACGGGTTATCATTACAAAAGTATTTGTGATACGTCAAAAACAAATGTAATCCGTGCCAATATATGTTTCCCTTGTAACGTGAGTCACACTGCAGCTTCATTGTATGGGAACGTCATTTTTAGGAGACGGGGCTGAACTGGGCTAACTAGCTAACCTAGCTAACTTAGCATGGTTAGCATTTCTTCTTTTCCCTTTTGTGTTGCCATATTTTTACTGTTCTGGTTGATTGGCTCCTACCACTGCAGATTAACTCAATTATTCTAATTATTTATGCCTCCAAGAAAATGCTTCAAAAGAGACCCTAAGTCCTACCCCCCATCTGTTCTGCAATGTGTTATCTATGTTTTATTTGGTTAAAAGTTTTCTGATAAGCTACGACATTGTACACTACTGTAGATGTGTTCTAGGCTATATGTGTATTTACATATTGTATTACCTGCTGATAAAAACCCTGTTATTTTGAAGTTATTGTCCATCATTCAACAACTACACCTCCAGAGTTTTACCACTAAATGTGCTGTCACAACCTCGTGGCAGGTGTGTTTGCTGAATGACACTTAAGAAATGAATTCATTTCATTACACAGCATCATACAAACGGTCAGGAGTTGTGCCACATGCTTGTGCAGCAGGGGGAATGCAAAATTTGATGTGTGGTGCAGTTCCTACAAGTGGCCAATAGAGGTTGTTAAAAGTCATGTGTGATCTAACTAACTGCTTCTTAAAAGCCTTTTCAAGCATACACCTGCACTGCGGCAGAGCTGCTCTTCCTTATTGTCACAAACAAAGATGATGACAGAGGACAGCGTGTGACTATCGCTATTACAAAGATACACCTCATTCTCCTGTCTCATCCTCTCCTCTTCATTTTGATCTGCTGCTATCTACCCTTCTCTGTTACAGTCTTTTCGCCTGACTCATGCCAACATCACTGTGTCAGTCGGGGCCAAAGCTGCCTCTGGATCCCCGCCAGGGCGACAGACTGAGACGACGCCGCTGCTGCTGCTGAGCATGCACCGGCACGAGCTGATGCAGGTGTGTAGCAGCGCACAACGGGGTGTTGGTGCAGAGTGTGTGTGTGTGTGTGTAGAGCAGTGTGTGTTTTTGTCAGTGCAGTGTAACTGCTCTTACTTTGAGCTCTGTTTGTCTGTAGCCAGATGAAGGTGACCAGTAAATAATGGTGTTTATAATAATAATACATATCCAACACCAACAAATGCTCTCGTTTGTCTCCAGCTTCACTGTTTCCATCTGTCAATTCAAAGCCAACAGAACTAAGAAATAGCTAAGCTAACATCAAATACTAGGAACCAGTAAGGGATAATGTACAGCGAGCCGGTCATTGTTGTGAAACAAACCCCAACGCGAAGCCTGCATCGGCCTGAAGGGATTTATTCCACAACAATGACCCGCTAGCTGTACATTATCCCGCTTATTCACAGTCCGACATCACAACCGCGCCCATAGCAACGGTCTGTTATAAAGAAATAACAGAGCGTAGAACGCCGCGATTGACCAATCAGAATCGAGTATTCAACAAAGCCGCGTAATAATCAGCGTTAACCCATGTTCACACTGAGAGCAAATGACTAGATCTGCAGGCAGGTAGACCGAGGTCAACGCACCCAACTCAACTCAGGCCCCGAAGGCGCTCTGACTCACATATGAGGCCATCTCTAAATAAAACAGCTGGTTTTAACAAGCTTTTGTATGCAGTGCACACCGACCAGATCTGCTCCAGCCTTGACTACAAGGGCTGCAGAGTCAGTGTACAATGAGATCACACTGACAGCAACACATATTGAAATGACCATCATTATATAAGTAAAGTTGGTCCTGGCTGAAATGTTTGCAGTCAACAGCTAGTGGGGTCACTGCGGTTGTTTATTTTCACGGGTCGAGGTGATTTTTTTTCCCTCGAAACTTCCACCTCTAGTTGCAAAATAAATGAGAAGACTACGGGAACAATGGTCTTGTGTTAACATTAGGAAATGTAATCTGATCTTTTCACATTTATCAGATCATGGTGACGCAGCAACGGCTCCTCACCGGGTAACAAAGACAACACAATGTCAATTTTTCCTCCAGGCAGATTTTTTCTATTCTCCGTCACATTTTGGTTCAGCACCGTGGTTCAGCCAGCTTTAATCTGGATCTTTGGTTAGAATTTACTAAGCTCCACTACTGCCCTTGGCGATATAACGTTTGCACACACCAACACATGATTATTTTCTACTAATAAAATTAGTTTCACTGAAAAGTCTTTTTGAACATATTGCTGTGCCTGACTGTGAGATTTAGGATTTTTTTTTTTTCCCCCCTCTTTTGGTCATTTGCTAATCGTTCTAACCGGCATTTTGTCAGTGCACTGATGCTACAAATCTGGTTTTGATGACACATATACACCATGTCGTAGTAAGCCTAGAAAAAAGTAACTTAAATTGTTGTGATTTCTACATCCGGGACCCGTGGAGCTGGAAGAGCTGTGAAATAACAGAAGAACAGATATTAGGGGATTGTAGATCCATAGCTAATCTATAAATATTTCATACAGTCTATGCTATGATTTGGCTGTGATGATGATGAAAAATGGTGACAGAATGAGAGCAAATGACTTCACTGACATGCATAATGACGGGGAACATCAACAACACTTATTTACATGTTTTAAAATGTGTGCCCCTTTAACTTTAACTTGATGTTGTGTGTTTAAATGTGTTTATGTGTGCTGGCTGGTGTGTGTGTGATTGTGTGTGCCTACTGTACGTACAGTATGTACACAGACCGGGAAGGACATCTGATGCTACTGCTGCACTGAAAGGTCAGGGATATTTCATGTCACAGCGTTGGTAATGAGAGCCCATAGAGACACAGCGCTCGATCGATATCTAGTAAGGCTGCGCCGGGTCACTGTTGGAGCAGACCGAGCCTGTCCGTGTTTACACACATACACAAGCTGCTGCAGCGGGTCATTATGACAAACCGCACGAGAGTGTGACATTTCTATCCGACGGAAAAATTGGCAAAATGTATCACGCATGCCAGGTGTTGTAACAAATGGGGTTTTAGAGGACACATTTTTCACATTTTGGGACAAGACTTTTTTGATTTGGATTTATTGACCTTGAAGCATTTTGGATCCTAACAGTTCTTAGAGAAATGTTCGGAGAATCTGAAATAGGGATGTCACAATACCAGAAATTCCAATACCAGTGAAATTCTACGATTCTTGATACCAATTATATACCACAGTAAAAAACAAAACAATAAATCCCATGTACTTCAACATAGACTCCTTTTATTACTGTTTGCATGCTGGTTTTTGTGAATTTATTATTAATTCCTGATGATATGCCTCAAGTTTTTTGCCAAAAACTACATGTTAACGTTATAATTTACCTTCACCCAGTACTTATTACTGAATAGAGCTTGAGTGTATCATGATGTAACTCAATGCAACCTCCGTACGTTAGCTCCGTTGTTTAGCCAAGCAGGACTGTGCTGCCCCACCGGCTGCTAACAGCTAATGTTAACAAGCTCTCCTCCTGTTCCCTTATAACTGGGTTGTACAGCTCTGGATCATCTCTTTACGTGATTGTCTGCCGCAGTGTGACGTCGGGTTGCGTTTTCTCCAGAAGTTTATTTTGTTTCTACTTTTCTGCTGCATTTTTTTTGGCACCCCCTGCTGCCGTCGCAGCCCTAAAGCACTACCCCTATTCAAAATGAATAAAAAAAACTGATCTCATGTGAATGCAGCCTTATAGTAATAGAATATTGATACATATACGCTCAGCGCTGCCTAGTTTGACAGTTTGATCGGAGTTTTTGTCGGGTGCGGTGAAATCTTGCAAATTCCATTGGGAGCACCAGAGGAAACAGAGGCACATGATTTTTTTCATTATCTGTCTCATGCACTACTGTCAGGATGTAGTAACCGTTTTATATAAATCACTTTTTTATCATATTTGCTCAAAGTTACTGACTGCAACTTTAATTTTCCCCTTTTTAAGCTAGCACCTGCGCACTTGCCTTGGCGATTATTTTGTTTGCGCAGAAAACAACATTTATCACGTGTCTCGTAGCCACGTGATAAATGTTAAACACAAGTAATGTTAAAGCTTCATTTGAGCTGCAGAAAACTGGAACAGTTTTAGTGTTTTCACTCCATTAGGAATATTTAATATACACTGATTTCAGTAAGCACTGGGTTTACTGAGGTCATACTCAATGCCGCGCCATGAAACACCCCAGATCTCTGTACACACATATCACACACATATACACACACACACACACACACACTAAACTCTACCAGGTCTACCCACTAGGACATCTATCGCACAGTTCCTCACCCATTCCCGCCTCTCTTTGGAACAAAGAAACATGACTCCCTCATTCTCTAAGCCACTCATTTGGTGTGGTATCTCTCCCTCCCTCCTCCTCCTCGCCCTCCTCCTCCTCCTGCTCCTTCGCGGCTTCCTCTTCCTGCATCTCCGCCGGCTTCATTCAGCATGGAGGACGGAGGGGAAAACACAAAAGAAAAGAAAAAAAAACAAGACAAAAAACGACAAAAAAATGAACACGCTGATGAGTGTCAGTGAGTGGATAGTGAGAAGCTTTGAGGTAGCTATAGAGATATATATCTATATATCCATATGAGAGAGAGAGAGAGATAATAGATTGACAGAGATAGACAAAGCGGGGGATCGATAATAGCAGGAAGAGCTGTGTGAATGATGGAGTGAATGTGTTTGTGAATGACATTTTGAAGGCGAGTGACATTTGGAGCTTTCAGTGGAGAGCGCAGGATCAAAGCTTCAACGAGAGGAGATGCCCCCCCTTCTCTTTCACACACGCCACAACAAGACAGGAAGACACAGAACAAGGACAGGACCACATGGACACACAGCCTTGCAGCTTGATCCCATACATAGCGAGTCTTTCAACATACATTTGTGTGTTTTATGAAAGGAAAAAAAAAAATGGAGACTCACCTTGGTTTTGTGGCTCTGCTCCGTAGCCAGCCCAGATCCCGGAGTGTGAAGCTCCTTGGACACGACGCACAGAAACTCGGCTTGGTCCTCCGTTCCGTAGCTGTACGACGAGCCGATGTTCACCATCTAGAAGAAGACGGGGACGCGGATGCAGACGGACAAGCAGAGGAGAGAGAGAGGGACAGAGAGACAGAGTGAGTGCCGGGACGAATTAGAGATTACAGCAGAGAAAACAAAAAAAGCAAGAGAGAGAAAGTAACGGAGAGATCCCCCAGACTACAGCGAGGAAAGACTTCTTGTGCTCATGCATGGTGGGTTGGAGGGGGGGTGGGGAGTGGGGGGCAAAGAGCGGACATCCTGCTGTTACACACTCAGCAGTGGACTCGACAAGAAGCGTCTTTTACTTGTGGGAAAGGCACAAACAACTGTGGGTCAGCTTCAGATCATAGCTGTGTAGCATGCAGTGGAGCTTAGTGCCAAAGCAGTGGGGAAAGGGGGGTGGAGGGGTCTACGTTGTACATCTACATCTAGGCTACACTGACCTATTAAGACTCCACGACGCTCTGAGTTGAGTATCACTGGTGGACATCAATGAACTAAAGCCTCTCAATTTAAGAGTCCAGGCCTTCACCTTAAAATCTAATGTTAACACACAGACTTTTCCCTATTACTGACATTACAGCGACTCTAAAGATCAATATAAATGAGCCTATTTTTACTGTGTTCACACTGAGCAGTGGGTTGCTCTATTCAAACAGACTGTAGCTACAATGACACAGTTAAGGCCTTTACACACCGGGGGGGCGAGACGAATAAACAACACGAAACTGCGAAAATCTCGCCTGCAAATATTCTATGTCTAGGGCTTTTATTATGAAAGGTAAGAATGGAAGGAGTGGATCTGGTCTGTGCTGTCGTCGCCAAGGTTGAAAGGAGTAATGAAGTTTGCCGTCCTCATTCAGACTACGGAGCTTCCTTGTTGTTGTTTCATAAATATAGGAGGTTGTGTCTAGAAGGTAACCCCCAAGTTGCGAAAACTCTTGCAAGACTCGATGCCTGACGACCAATCCTAACCCTAACCATTCCAAGTCAATGCCTAACCTTAGCAATCGAGCGAGAGTTTCGCAACTTGGGGGTTACCTTCTAAACACATCCTAAATATAGGGGCAACTCAAACTGTTCCGCACAACGTGATTGGTTGATGCCTTTTTTCGCGGTGCGAACGCTCAGAAAAATCGCCCTCATAACAAAAAAAAAGTGCATCGCTTGTTCGCCGCATAATATTTGTGTTCTGTGTGAAAATTTGTGGCAAAAAAAAGAGTTCGAAGAAATATATATTGCGTGCGAATTAATTGCACTAAAATGCGAAATGCTGCCGGTGTCTAGCCGCCTTCAGGCACTTCAACATTTGAAATTGTAGGCTGTAACTAATGATTATTTTTCTTAATTAATCAATTAATCATTTGGTCTGAAAATATCAGAATTAAAATTGCTTCAACCGGTTAGGATGACCAACAAAATAGCTATTTTGAGAAATCCCAATCAGTGAATTTTTTGCTTAAAAAAAATCACTTATCAAAATTGTAACAAAGGAATTTTCTATCAATGAAAGCCAAATATAGGGAATGAAAATATAAGAGGAAATGAACAAAGCAAACATTTACATTTCTCAAAATAATTGCGTGTAGCGGTCTGAGTGCTGGCTTAGCCATGTAAAAAAAGCTTAATGCGTCCACAACAAAAGTATAAAACTGACTAATTAGTCTGTGATATAATTGATTTTGTAGCTCACAATGTGAACACACTATTTGTATTATTAAAGGGGTCTAATATGTCCTGTAATCTATACTAGACTTAATGAACACACAGTGGGTATTTGGTTGTCTACGACTTTGATAAATAAACCATAAATCTAACAGCTGTAGACAAACCTCTTTAACAAAGACAGTGACCCGGTACTACTCCAGTACCAGCAGGCCTCATCTGGGGTTCTGATCCCTTCGTAAGAGGCTGAAGGTAAAAGATACTGAAGATCGGGTGCTGTGCCTGCGGTGGCATGATGGACTCACTAGATTAGTCCTACTTAAGGTCAATAAATCGATCAAACTAATGTAATTCTGGGAGTCCTAAACTCAGTTTTGGGAGTGCAGATAGCAGGGCTCAGGTCAGGGCCAAGGGGTCAGGCCAAGGGTCAAGATTGAAGGGTCAGCAGCAGCGTGAGTCCAACCCACAGTCCAGAGCAGTCCGGTGCGGGGCTTTCTGCAGGCGCGCACGCTGACCTGCTCAAACTTCCAGCCGTCCGACATCGTGGAGACCATCTGGGTGAGCTCCTCCTCCTGGCACTGCAGCACTCGGTAGACATGCTTGGGGGGCACCTGCTGGGGAGAGAGAGACAAGACGAGAGGGGGTTGAGAAGACAGGGTCACTCGACCAAACCTTTTGGCTAGCTACAAAACCACATTCAACCCCACACAAACACCAGCAGTGTGTTCAGTAAAGTACAGTAGAACACAGGGAAAGTGGGTGTTTGTTTGAGAGGGCTGCTGTATTATGTAAGGGTGAGTGCAACCATCCTGAGAAAAGAAAAGAAGCCCGATGTACAGCAGACTCTCTTTAGAGAAGCACAGGAGGGTGAAATCACTAACAAAGACAAAGTGACTGAAAGCCATTGCACTTACACCACCACCATAAAGCTGTGTGTGATGTTAAGTATTGAAAGATGTCTAGTACAGTACGTGTTATACAGGGAAGCCGTTGTATCCATTCTATGCCCTCGCTAAAGCCACCAGACTCCATTGAAAAAAACTAATTTTAGAGTCTGGTTGCTTTGACGAGATCATAGATAACGGAAACATAGATTGTATCGCTGTCTGACGGCAAGGTAAACCCGTGAAAATATTCTAATTACAGTGTACACTTACACTGATATTGATTTCTTTTAGGTGGGCCTTTCTTTTAGGTGGCTAAAATACGTTTTGCTGCTGCCCCCCGTTCACAGCAGTACATCACTTTGCTCCTGTTCTGGTACTTCTGTCTGCTTCTCCAAACTGGGGGGGTGCCGACCGACATCTACTGTAGGTAATACACTGACTATGGATAACTACCTCATGCAACCCCACTTCAAAACAATGAACTATACCTTTAATATAACGGTCGTGTCACACTGAGTCTTTAACACTATATACACACGATATACTGTATTAGTTTCATTAAAAATGACTGCAGCGACAGGCGATCTGTTTGATTTATTTAAATAAAGCCTTTCAGATCAGAGTGAAGCAGCAAACTCCTCCATCACAAAAGCACTTTGATAAGTTCTGTGTGTATACCTGTGTGGCTTTGGAGTCCCTCTCCACGATCCTCTCCTTGATCAGTTTGATCAGCGGGGTGATGTTGTAAAACTCAGCCTCCTCCAGGACACCTTGAAACAAGAGAAACACACGACTCAGCACCTGGGTGCATACTAAACGCCAGGTGGCTCCCAACCTTGTTTGTCAGACATAAACCCACAGCCCTGTTAGATGAACTCAAGATCCCCTTTATCAACACCACCAATCATGTAACGTGTTCATTTGAACAGATTATAAACTAGATAATATTTTAATATCAATTATGTACAAGTGAATGTCATTTATTCACCCAATTGAACAATTTCAACCAGTTATCTAACTAAGGTGCAGTTTGTAGGATCTGGCAGTATCTAGCGGTGAATTTGCAGATTGCAATCAACTCAAACTTCTCCCGTGTGCCAAGCGATTAGTTGATTAGTCGTTTTGGTCTTAGTCGACTAAGATTTTTTTAGTCGATCACTCATTTTTATGCTTTTTTCATGCTGAATGATTTATTTCCAAGAAGCTTATGGGTACATCTCTGGTAAATACAAGATTTAAAGTGGTGCTTTTGTGTGATTCTTTGTGGAGAAACTTGTAAGCTTTACAGATCTGTCGATCAAATCAACTAATCGATCAGTCGACAAAATCATATGAGTGTTAGTCGACTAAGAATTTCTTTGGTCGAGGACAGCCCTACAATATTTACTAATCTGTGTATTCATATCGTATATTCTCACATTTAAGAATCTAAAATGCGAAGAGACCCTCGAGGTGAAATGACATCGCATGAGGCAGTATGGAGGCACACAGTATTTTCAAGGCATTTCCTTGTTTCCACCAAGGCCTATTTTAAAGGAGGCTGGGACACGAGTGGACACGGGTCTTAAGGTATGGGGTACAACGCATGCGCAGTGTAACCGAATCTGCGGTCGTGCCTTGCAATTGGCTTAATTTCGGTGATTGCAGACCAGATTTTACTGCGCATGTGTTGTACCCCAGCGTTATGACACGTTGTTGACACGTGACCCAGCCTCTTTCAGTAGGCCTCGGTTTCCACCTGCCTTTCCAACAAATAAAACCAACTCATGCACCCAGGACCCGTCAGAGCGGACTCAGAGACCTTCTTCAGCCAGCTCCTTGTTGTAGACCAGTTTGCCGTGCCGCAAGTAGTTGAGGATGGGACCGAAGTAGGTGGGGTCTCTGTCGATCACATAGGCTCCAGAGTCATCCTGTTACAGACGAACAATCAGAGAAAAAAAACACCGTCTATTAAACCATTATCACATCTGCATGTATTTACACAGCTGCAGAACGCCTCTCTTCTTGTGTTTTTACTCACAGAGTTTTTATTGGCCTGAACTAGAGGGTTATTCAGTGCAAAGTTATTCTATTATAAGCTGTGGATGTTGTAACTTGTTACTGTACTCTTTGCGGTCATGTGTATAAACAAAAGGATGTGGCTACTTTTATTTTCGGACCATTAATGGGCCTCTTTTGTAATATGTTGAGTATTTTTAGACCCAAAAGAACACTAGCTTGAGAATAACATCCTGGTTGGCTATTTTTATCTTCCGTATGCAGTACTGGATCTCCAGAGCAGATGTACGTAGGCAAGATGCCTTGCAGAATTTCCAAAATAAAAGCCCCCCCATAGAGTGGATGTACAATTTTTACACACATGTTGTTATATTGCTGTGTACAAAAGGCGACGTAACTACCAGTAGTCAGATAGAAAAGTAACCTTTCAGCTACTGATTATAAAAACTTCTGCGTTTGTCAAATATTCCATTAAACCCTGTTGCAAATACAACGTCGCTATTCAACCTTCTTGACATAGCAACAGCTTTTTGCAGCTGGACACAGAAGTCAGAGTAGTTGTTGCTGACTTTGTTAACACGCATATGTCGACAGCCTCCCACTTCCAGGCAACTTCTGCCAAGCACTGGCTGGCTGTTATGTCATGACTACTGCAACCTCCAGCATACACACGTCCTCCCCCCTGCTCTTCCTCGTGATGATTGCTTGAAGCAGAGCCCCCCCTCTTTTTAGAGTTGAATTCACAAAAGAGCTACTGCTGGAAAAATCCATAGGAAAACATGCAGGCCTTTAGGAGATCCAAGCAGAGGGATATAGAGGAGGAGGGGGGGGAGGGGTGGGATTGTTGGGAAACGTATCGAAGAGGAAGTTAAATAACATCAGTCACATCCGCTGATCATGTGTCATTAACGTATGGTTCAATAGTCTGTAGAGATGACACACATGTACTTTGGCTCCTGAGTTGAAACGTAACTCTAGACTGGAAAGTCCCAGAGTTCACCAACCCTTTTCACCTCTTCACAACAACTCCATGTTTAAAATAGAGCAGGCCTTGAATATAATGTTTGAAGAAAGGTGGAACATTTAAAGTGAGAAAATTGAGAAGAAGCTTGATAAAGTAAACCTGCTCTATTCACATGACTGATTCTTTTTATGGTTCGCTGAAGTGAGAACGGACAACCTTAGCCTCCAGCTGCATCTTGCGCAGATGCATGTTATCAGCTTTTATTCGCGGGTCCTTACTCATTCACACAGTACCACTCATCCTAGCTGCAACTGTTATAAACCTAACCTAAAAGGCTGAATCCAGACATTAAAACAAAAACTACTGCCACCGTATCTGACATTCCTGGTCCAGTTTGGTGTAGTATTTTGACTACTGCAGGTAGACCTGATTAGGATGTATGCAAATCCCAGTTTGTTTATTTGGAAGTGCAATAGTATCAGCTGCTGCCCTCGGTTTGAGAGTTCCAGGTAAAAGTGACAGTAGTCAGAATGTTTTTGGCATCATTGGACAAAAAATAACCTTTCAGCATATTGTAATTCAAGTGTTCTGAGAGAAAACTAGACTTTTGCATCTCCTCATGGCTCTGTTTTCACGCTTTAAAAAATCTACGATCAAACTAGGCAGCGTTGATCAAATATGAATCAATACTCTGTTACTGTAATGACTATTTCTCTGTTTTCAGAAACATCTTGTAGTGTACTGTTCAGCTGTAAAATGAGAGCGTTTGCTCCAGCTGGTGGGCGGCGCTTGGTATTTCCTCAACTGATCGCAACACGGCTGCCCGGTCACAAACTTTTACAGCTAAACAGTACACTACAAGATGTTTCTGAAAACATTTGAGGAGAGAAATAGGCATTACAGTAACAGAATATTGATTCACATTTGATAAGTGCCACCTAGTATGACTGTTTCATCGGATTTCGCGAGTGATTGACAGCTGCTCAGAGACGGCAAGGCTCCAGCTTGGCTCTGATTGGTTGTTTTCCTCCGGTCTGTGAAATCTTGCAGATGCCATTAGGAGCACCGGAGGACACAGACGCACATGATTTTTTTCAGATTACCTGTCTCATGCACTACTGTCAGGATATAGTGATCATTTTATAAAAATTACTTTTTTTTAAAATCATATTTGCTCCAATCTTGCCTACTGCTGCTTTAACAGTACAGTTGTCCAACTGGATTGTAAACAAAGGTTTTTTGAGTGGCAGTGCATTTGACAAATGGCAGATTGGAGTAGCCCCTCCCCTTTCAATCAGTGTACAGCCGGTGTCTCTTCTCTGATTGCTCGTAGTGACGGCAGCTGTTGAAAACACAAACAGAAAGCCTCTATTTTTACTTTATCGATTTTAAATGAACAATCCTCTGTGTTTATTATCAAAGTCAACCAGTTACATAAAAGTTACTACGAGCACGGGGAAAGTCACCAGATAACACGATCACTCATTAAACTGAAACACCTGTGCATCATTGAGGAGCAGAAGCCTGAGGAGATACCTGATCAAGTTCAGCCTTCATTCTCAACCAAGACATCTACTCCAGCACCACTTGCTCCTCAACAGGAGCCAAGTAATAACGACACGTAAGGTTACGTTGCCCCTCGTCACCCTACCCATACCAAGCTGTAGGCCTGCTGGTGAAAGACTCTTTTCAACTGGATAAACACTGGCATCAGGGCATCATATCAGACTGATCTCTTTGTCCCTGCTCTCCCTTTGAAAGAGACTCATTTCAGTGTTCAGCACCAAGCCCTGTCGTCTCCTGCTGCAATCATCAAAAGTAAGCTAATTTACTTCAATACTACAATGTACAATTGGATTTTATTCTGATGTTGCTGCCAGCTGTGTGTGTCCGTGTGAATATGTGGCTGTCGTGCCAGGCTACTGTATGTTAAAGTGTATATTTTTAGCATTAATGCAGGTGCTTTATCCATACGCTTGATTAATGATGCTGTGTGCGAAAATGTGGCCGCCGTGACGACTATACCATGCTGTTATTGTTTGTCTTGTTGGATCAGAATCAACTTGATTGTCCAGGTATGAGGATGCCTACACATAGAGGCTACCATGAATTTGACTCTGGTTATTTTGCTCTCATTGTACATATGTAAATAGAAGAACAAGAACAAAACATACAACATACTGTATGCGTTTCAGTAGATGTCAGGCCCACCTGATTTTCTCTGTGCCTGCCCACACTGTGATTTCTGCCTACAGCACTGGCTTACAGTTTATAGTTCAGTTATGAGAATATGAGACCAGTCTTCTTTGTCCTCCTGTATGGAGGTAGAGGCTCACTTCAGGTCACTCTGAGGTCTGGGACTGTGGAAGTGGCTTCCTCTACCGCGGGCCCTCTGAAATGTGTTTGCTATGAGGAGTCTGAGGGGCAACGTGTGCTTTAAACAGCCTGCAGGTCTTGCAGGTGTGAGGTGGATGATGCACCAGAGCCCCATAGTCCCGCCTCCACTCCCATCTCATGGAGCTGGACGCGGTTGCACCACTCTTTGTAGGTTTAGCCTACTTATACCTTCAGTGTTAACTAAGTGGAGATTTATCCATCATTAAATTAAAAGGTGCATCACACAAACTACTTATGTAGAGATTACTTGCCACGTGTAACTGTTGTGTAGTTGACTGAGCTAACTTAAAGGAACAGTGTGTAACATTTCAGGGATCTATTATATTGGCAGGAATGAAATTCAATAATCAGAACTATGTTTTCATTAGTGTATAATCACCTGAAACTAAGATTTGTTGTGTTTTTGTTCGCTTGGAAAGAGCCCTTCATATCTACATAGGGAGCGGGTCCTCTTCACAGAGTCCGCCATGTTGCACCGGCATGTTTCTGCTGCTCCTAAAGTAGTGTTATTATGGTACGGATGGCCTCTGAGCGAGGCCAACGGCATTACCACGGTTTTACACTCAGCGGCTCACGTTACTGCAGACTTGGAAAGCGAGCAGTGAGCGTAGGGGAACTCAGTTGGTTGCAATCTGCAACCACACCACTAGATGCAACCAAATCCTAAACACTGTCCCTTTATTTGACAAAAAACAACATTGGCATGCTAATATATGACCATTACATGTAAAAGAGGTAATATAAGAGGAATATGGTCAACACATCTGACCTCACTCTTTATAAAATTCTGTTTAATAACATAAATAATAAATGACCTAATAAAGTAGCTTGTTTAGCATAATCAAATATCTACCACTCATTCTAAACTACATGAATACTACTAACTCCATCAATGCATTATATAAATAACACAAAGTAATGCCTAGATTTAAAATGGATTGAAAGTTTATCATTGTGTGTTGCTTGTGCTGGTACAGCGACTTCCTGTTAACATATTTGATTGCTTTTGATTGGACAGCAACAGATATTTCCTAGCAACCAATTTACCCATTGCAGAGGTTTTTACTGGCTGATGCTATGCTCACGCGACGAGCGACAAAAGCAACAAAACGGCCAAGCGTGGCCAGCTACATTGTCGGCGAGTCGCCGTTGAAGAGTTGCTCAAGCCCTCGCTGACGTAGTTATGTCATTAAATCGCACTGGGAACTAGCTAATGGCATTTTTTTTAGATGGGACAGAACAGGCTGAAAGAAAAAAGTGATTGGTTGGCGCTTTACCGCATCATTGGAGTGCTTTACTTTAGTATATCACTTGTTTGAAACTAGCTAGTGGTTACGGATTCTGTAAGCAAGTAAAGCATCATCATCTGCATCTTCGTCTGTTATGATGAGCTCTAACCCATCATCATCGTCTCCAGTGTGACAGGCTAGCAAGAGAATCCCAAAGGAAATCCACAGACAGAATCAGGATAACGGAGACTCTCTGCTAGCAGCAAGAAGACATTTTTGATTGATATATGGTGTGTTGTCAACCCAATTTATAAAAAGGAGGAGTATCTCTTCGTCCCTGACGCTCATCTCTCCAAGTCCAGCCAATCTTTGCTGGCGTAGCGTGACAGGAGCTTCTGATGAGCCGTTCCCAATGTGAGACATGAGACGAATGCAATGAACGACGCCGGCACCTACATACACAAAATGGACAGATTCAGACTGTAAAGCAGGAGGCGTAGGATGAGCGATGCGACAAGATGAGGGACGGATTAGTGGAGAAAAAGACAAAACAGGCGTGACAGAAGACAGCGAGGGAGAGACCTGCAGATTAACAGGAAATAAACAGCAGGAAGACAAATGTTAACAAATAGCCACATATCAGAAATGCCGGGTAGACGCAGTTGCAAATACCAAAGTCAAAGAAGCATAGAGGGACACTGCTACAGACAAAAGATGGTGTGTGTGACAGACAGACACGAAGAGACAGACAGGATGGAGGGACGGGGTATGGAGACCAAGAGGCAGCTTGTGTCTGCACTGAAAATCACAGTGATCAGTGTGGAAGGGCTGTGACTGCAGCGCAGAGCAGAGACAGGCACACACCATCTGAAATGAGCGGAGCTGCAGCGGAGGACAGACCGACGCCTCGTCAACGTGACTTGACTTGACAGTGTGGGCATGACAGCACTGGGGGAAAAGCTTCCCATATGTGTCAGAGCCCGCTTTTTCTCTCACGCACACGTACAGAATTAGTATTGTTATTCATTACGACAGACCCCATCTTGCAGCCGCAGAACATTCACTTTCTACACAAGACGATATTGTCAGTTGTTGAGAGGACAGTCAGAGACGCTAGTTAGCTTACAGAGCATTTGTTCAGGGAAATAAGACGTGACTCCGCAACGTCTCCCTGCGGAGGCGACTGCATCCCACGGGTTATCACCGATAGCCAAACAAAACACACACCTGCATTCTGCTGCTTGTTCGAGCATGTGTAAACATTCTTTTTTTGCATTTCATTGTAGCATTTTTTATGCATTATGTGAATGCCACATGTAACTTCTGTAGCTTCATTTGGCAATAATTTATCACTCAAGAGGCAGATGTATGAGAAAGTAGGGCAATTTTAAGGTTGATGCAACATGACAGCCACCCGTCAATCTAATAAAATCAATACTCGTTGATCAATCCCTCGTCTTTCAGTCACTGTAAAGTTCTGGCAAACATGAAAAAAAGAGTCAAGAGTTTAGATAAATATTTAGAAAGCCTGAAGTGTTTTTTTAAGTCGAGATGAAATGAAAAATGCCTTTTTAACTCTTTTAGATCACATCCCCGGTCATATTGTACACCTATTTAACAATATATGCACATTTTTTATTTACAAAAACAAATCATCTTTTCTTCCAGTAAAACAAAATATGACATGTGCTTATGTAAACTAGTACCGACCAATTTTAACCAATATCATGACATCCATCCATCAATCTATCTGCAACTTCTAGCGACAAGGCAGGTGTGTGTGGAGCTGTAGCTACGTATCACGCTGCATTCTAAGCCTGCACACTTTTTAGCGGTCCAATCAAATGCAAAGGATTTGATTTAAATCCTCCTTGTAACTATACACTGCTCAAATCACCATCAAGTCACCGTTTCTGGGACTTAAAGGTGGGAAGTTCTTTATAGCATTTTTGTGCGGCACTAGCATTCCTGCCTCAGTGTGTTTTTTTAATACCAGGGCTGGGCAATATGGAGAAAATAAAATATCACAACACTTTTGACCAAACACTGTGATATCAATATTGCAATGACTATTGGAGAGATTTTTGAAAAGTAATCATTAGTAATGTGGATATAATGACTAAGTGGGTAAAAGCAAATAATAGGACAGCTAAAACAGTGTGGTAAATTCAGAAAATTAAATCATTTTACTGTAATGCACTAAATGCAGCCTTTAAAATCAGGAAAAGACACTTCCACCCTATTACAATATCCAAAATCTAAGACGATATCTAGTCTCACATCACGATATCAATATAATATCAACGTATTGCCCAGTCCTATTGGATACTATGAATTCAAATTCAACACATTTTAGTGTTGCTTTAACTTACTGTTTGGCTTTACAATAAGCCATAAAAACGTTGCCACATTTAATTGTCTATTTTCTATGAAAACGGCTTCTGGGAGTGCGACATCTAATTTATTACATTGCATATCCTTTGCATTGTAACCATAACACATGCATACATTGTGATGTTGAAAAGATGCTGAAATGAAATAGACTCAGCCTTAGTTGAAATGAGAAAACACACACACACACACACACACACATATATCTGGCCTGATCTGGAAAATGAGTGTGATTTCTAATTAGAGATCAGCCTAATTTATCATCGCCGGCACCACAGATGGTCTGGCTGAACCACCCACATCTCAGTGTTGGTGATATTTTTGAGGTAGCGAGAATCGCAGCAGCTCCACATAAACACATTTGTATGTGCTTCCGCTCTTTGCTGGGTGAATGAAAAAGATCTGAGGATTAAAAACTGCGTGAGCAAAACTTTTAGGAAGTTCTTAAAAAGGCTGCAATTCTGCAAACTTTTCCAAAATGGCAACCACTTGTATAACCATTTTTCACCCCTGGCTGCAACCTATATTACTTACATCTGTATTGATTTAATCAAGTAAGTTTAAGTAAACAAAACAGCAAAGCATTTAAGGAAATAATTAAGAAATGTGGTGACAAATGTCAACTTTTTGACGTTTTTTTCTGAGAAAGGTTTGTGAATTTCAGCCTTGTAACTATATACCTAACAAGGTGTTATTGTGTGTGTGGCCCAAACCAAAGTCTACTTCATGTATCCTGATGGTAGAAAGGGGACAAGTTCACACACCTTTGTGCTGGTTATTCAAATAAAAACTGGCTCCAGCATCATTTTCATGATTACTGGTCCCTGCCTGTATTAAATGATAAAGCGAGTCTAGGCGTGTTGTGGAATTTGTGCTCACACAGCAAGACAGGACAGAGAAAACAAAAAAGCATTTGGATAACCCAGCATCAGGCCATCAAAACTCGTCTATGATCCCTCCCTAATATCAAGCCATTGATGATCACAAATCTGTGGTAATGGGATTATGTGGTTATAGTCCGCTACTGGCCGCCCTATTACACCTGCTCAGCCAGCATCATCTGGCTCATCAAAGCTGCATCTTAGCTACATAATGTAATTGGCGTGGGACGGCGTGAGGTCAGCTTGGGTCGCATTAGCGGCGTATATCCCTGGGTTTTAGTTCGGTGAGGGGGCAGGGCGGCCGAGGTGCTGGTAATAATCTCATTAAAACAGTCGCATGCAGCCAGACAGTCTGTGTGTACGTGGGTTTAAAAACAGCCAAGAACCCCTGAGCAGAAACACGCCAACGCCAGCGGATTAGAGGAGGAACTCCAGCGAGGATAAAATGAGCTTCCCTCCTGAGCGAGAGAAGAAAACACACAGGCTGAACTGCTCCTCTGTGGGATTCAGCTGGCACAATATGCACTTAATACTTTTCCAGAACTCATTTTGGGTCAGGATTTAGCAGTGTGTTCGATTGATTGTGTCACTAATAGAACCTAGGACATTGTAGGAAGTCAACGACAGGGTTTCCTCTGGAAATTGCAGACTAGAGGTGGTAAAAAACCCAGATCTCAATCCATTTAGTTTGTCCATGACAGCCTAAACAATAACAACAATAGCTCCTGTGGGGGGTGAAACATGGTGCTGCAGCACAGCCGGTATGAGAAAAATAAGGTGTTTTTTTTTTAACATTAAAACATGTAAACAAACCCAAAAGTATGCATCTGAAAATAAGCACAATAGGTCCTCTTCAATTTCCATGTGTTTATACGACTTTACTAGTTAGACAAGCTGAGAGGAATAAACTGCACTTGTGTTTCCTCTAAGAAGACAGATAAGTTACATCTGTGTTGCCTTTTTGGAAAACGCTAAATCCACAATGAGACATGTTTCTGTTTTGTTTTTTTAATTGTGCACCCGATCTGTTGTGTCGTTCATGCTTGTGTGCATTCACAGCTGTAAAGATCAGTGGGCGACACGAAGAAACGATCATCATGAGGCTTCTGAGGTTAAAACCACTGAATAAAAACAATCTAAAAAAACCCCTGATTTCACATTTCTAATGTAATTATTCTCGTGTCTTGCAGAATTAATAAGCAGTATTGTGATTATCTAACCAAACAACCGCCAACATTTTTCCTGTGTGCATATTTTTGCTCAGTAAAATCCTTAATCCAGCGACCGGTGTTTTTATTCTTGGCTTTGAAAATCTGTATCTCTGAGCATAATACAAAGGTGCTTGTCCTTGTGTGTGTGGTGGCGGAGCATTAATAACTTATATAATGACAAAAATACACACAGGCACACATTACATATAGGGACAACAGCACCAACAGACAACAGACAAAACCTTTATGATAACCTAAATCCCGTCTCTCTCTGGTCGGAAAATACAATCAAATCAAGTCTTTTTATAGTGTCCCATCTATTAATGTATAAATACTGACTCAGATGACTGTGTTAGATGCCTGACGAAAAGCAGCTCTGTCTCCCTTCAGACATTGCAACTCACAGAGGATTCAGAGCCTCGCCTACAGCCCAGTTCCTGTTTTTAGGATGACAGCAATGTGATGGAGCAAGAAAAAGAAAACACTAAAATAAACTCTCTCCCCGTCTCTCCAGATTCAAGAGTTTGTGACAAAGAGCAGAAATAAAAAAGGCGAGAAAAGGACAAATGTGCGATAAAGACATTCAGAGTGAGTCGGCCGCTGAGAGCGAGGACAAGGAGAGAGGACAAGACGACGGTGGAGGAAAGAGATGTAGGTGTGTGTTTGTGCATGTGTGAGACAGACGGAGAGGGAGATTTGGTGTGTGACTGTGTGTCTTCAGGGCGGTGCAGAGGGAGCTCCTGTCAGGTCGCGGCTGAAGGTCACATGGGTATATATTCTTTCCACAGAGTCATCGCTGCTGTCGGGTAAAAATCTCCTAACTCCAATTTTGGTGGTTGTTTTTTTTTCTTTGGCTTAGTCACTTTAGCTGAAGGGATACCTGCTCTCCAGCTGAGGTTAGATAACATCTAAAGCACATGATGGTGACGCTAAACATGAGCTGATTAGGGTTTGGCAATATGACGGTGTATACTGTGAGATGATATAAATGTGTCGATTGTCAGTTATTCTGCATCAATTTGTACTGTGGTTTAGTTTCTCTGGGTGTATTAGACCAGTGGTTTTCAAAGTGGGGTCCCCAGCTAAAAGGAGAATCATTTAATTTCACTATAACTACATCCATAAGTAACACAATGACAGACTGTAAGACTCTTTTGGTCACGGGTTTCGTACACTTTCTGTAATAAAACATCTAAAAGCAAAAATCCTATCAAATGGGGTCCCCGTGGTCTAATTTGTGGATCTAGTTTAGGGGTCCTTGACGTGAAAAAGTTTGGGAACCACTGTTTTAGAGCAGGACTGTTCTACAGCAATAATGGATTTTTACAAAAATGTGTTGATTTTTCTGATATTTTATTATCTTTTAACTGACATTCTGTTATTTTTTTATCTATAAACAGTTGGGGTTACGCCATAGGTGAATTTCTCAATTAGTCGTATACACGTTTAGTCTATAAAATGTCAGCAAATAGTGAAAAATGCCCATCACAAGTTCCCAGAGCCCATGGCGATGTCTTCAGATGCCTTATTTTTTGCAATTATTAGTTTAAAAATGACTATTTCCTCTCTCCACTGTGAGCTCTCTACCATGCTATTTAATAAAGGCATGCGGTAACAATGGCCAAAACAATCCACATATCATGGTACCGCCGTATACAACTACATATGCCTCGATTGGACTACGGCTGCAACTAACGATTATTTTCATTATCGATTAATCTGCAGATTATTTTCTAGATTAATTGTTTGGTCTCTAAAATGTCCATTCCAGTTTCTCAAGGTCAAAGGTAATGTCTTTTAATGTCTTGTCTTGTCAGTCCAAAACCCAAACATATTCAGTTTAATATGATTAAAAGAAAATAGAGAAAAGAGGGAAATCTCCATATTTGAGAGGCTGAAAACCAAATGCCATTTTTGCACAAAAAAGAAATCACTTTAACGATTAGTTGATTATCAAAATAGTTGCAAATCATTTTTCTGTTGATCGACTCATAGTTGCAGCCCTAGACTGGACATTTTATCCACATTATCCTTCCTATGGCTAATTTTCTTACGGCTGCTAAAACAGATGACATTTTGGAGATGAGAGCTTTCCGCCCGACAGCAGCACAAAATGTCAACTTACAGTATAGTCTCCAGGCTGCAGGGAAGACCTTCCCCCCTTCTCTCTCTGTCACACACACATGCACATCAAAGGCCGCAGCAGCATAATAGAAATCTGCATCATTCATGAGTCTTGCCCGTCCTTACAGTGCGTTCACATGTGACTGGAAGACACATAATACAGCTCCCTCTCTTCCCCCCATTAGATGCCAGCTGTACAGCTACTGACTGTGCAGCTCCCTGCAGAAGAGGAGGCACGTGTTCATCCATCTGACCCGAGCTACATTCACACCACAAAATGATGCTGAAACACACACACAGAGGAGCTGAACATATACAGTATATAAGCTGGTCATTAGACAACGCTACGCCTGCTCTGGAGCTGCAGGCGTGCATTTCCGGAGCGGAACAGAGTTGAGTAGTAATAGGTTTTGGGAATGGCACACAGATAACACAGTAATATAGTTAGTCCCTTTTAAGACTACTGTGATTCCTTGGGAGATAAAAACATCATGGTGCACAACAGGGCTGGGGAAAAAATGTATACATCTATGTATCGCAATTATTTAAAAATATATATATAAATAGATTTTTTAATGCCAGAATCAATACATTTGCTTAATTTGAGTCGATGTGGAGGTAGAAGGAAGTTACCACTTGTATTGTTGTAGTCCGTGTGACGTGACGTCATATCCGTTCCGTATATCTGTCAACAAAAACAACCCGTAGCCGGCTGGCCGTAGCGAGCGGAAACCGGCAGATACATCTGCGTGGATCCGATCTGCACCCTCACATTTTAAATCCAGCATGGTAAACACTACACATACAGTTAAGTATGGAAACACTTTGGGTTTCACACATAACCAGGAAAAGCAGAGCTAGACATCACAGCTAAAGCTGCATGCTAAATTCTGTCATGGACAGGAAACGTTATCGTATTGCGGTAATGTGCGGCGAAGCCAGCCGTCACTCTCATCTCTGTGGTCAAATCGGCCGACGCTACAACTGTAGAGCACCAATATACTGACATTTATGTTAAATGCATTCAAACGGCCCCAATGGAGCTCACCATGAATGTATAAAGAGAACGGAGCTGACGATAAGAGCTAGCGATGGACTTGGCGAAGTTCGAGGAAGTATACACGTGTGACTACATCTGGTTTTCAAAATAAAAAGAAAATACCACTAATTTGTGAGCAAAATGTCTTTTTATTTTATAAATAATGCCTGACAATGACTTCATGACATCTCTGGCTACATAAAAATCAAACATTTTTACTGTATTAATTTAGCAATTTTCCAAAGTAAAAGTCCCTAGAAGTGTATGATTCAAGTTTTCCCCATGGTCTAGTGTTAAAAAAGTTAACAAAAATCTCAATAAATCCTAATATCGAATCGCAATACATATCGAATCGGCACCCAAGTATCTTGATAGTATCGAATCCGGAGATAGGTGTATCGTCACAGCCCCTAGTGCACATGATGATTTTACCAGTCAGTCTCTACTGGAAAGAGCTTTCTTTCACCAAGGCCAAAACTGGCATTACTTCATGCCAAGACATGCACACATATTTTGCCAGTCTGGTTAGAGAAAATCCACCTTTCAAAATAAAATCATGGTGAGATATCCTGTAGGGATAAAACACATTTATAGCAAGCCAAACTGTAACCCCTTGTCCAGGTATAATATGGGTGGAAAAACACACCAGTGTTACCAATGTAGACTCACTACTAGGGATGTCACAAGAACCTATACTTCGGTACCAAGTTGATGCCAAAATTTTAAAAAAGTGACGGTACTCTTTTTCTATAGTATCGACGGTACCGTACGATGTAATGGTCATTGGTAGTGATGTGACAGTGAGGAAAATGTTCCCACCGGTTAATAAACTTGTAACAACACCGGTGTTACTGATTACAACAGACATTTCACAAGAAAAGATGACTGGCTCTGATCTTTACTGTTGGGTGGCGGTGTGTCTGGCCTCTCCGGTAGTGCTTTTCCTGCGGGGCTCCGCCGCGGGGGTCTACCTGGCGCCGCTGCTCCGTGCACACCGGCTGTGACGGCTCCATCAACCTCGCGGCAATTACCTCATTAACGTTATGGTTCTCTTATAGCATTGAGATTAAATGTGAAATATTGCCAAATACGTGCATTTACTTTTCACTTCGACATCAAATCCTCTGCCTCCTATTCCTACTACTCTGAGTTGACAGACCAGATGCATTCACGGTCAGTATGTAGTGTCCGTCGTCTGACTATCGATTGATAACATGCCGCTGATACGCCAAAATGAACAAAATGGATCAATTCTTTTTATTTATTACTTAAAGGCAACATGCCTCTGTTTTTTGTCATGTTCAATGTGTTTAATAAAAAAGTGCATGTTGAATTACTTGGGATTTATTGTTGTTTTTTTTTGTTTTTTTTAACGTGGTATCGAATTGATATCGAGAATCGTGGAAATTCACTGGTATTGGTATCGACTACTAGATTTCTGGTACCGTGACATCCCTACTCACTACTGAGAGCAACTATGAGTCATGGTACGTGTCCACAGGGGCGTTTTTTATCGCGAGGGGAAGCGACGCTTCCCAACATTGGATGCTTGGTGGGCTGTCACTAGACACAGGCTGTCCCCACCTGATTGGACGAACGCTTTCCCTCCGTTGGCTGCTGCTTCCAGCTTTCAAACCGGAAACAGTATGGAGGCTCGTTTGGAAACTTTCTTCTTTCTTTCTTATTTCACGAAAATAGTTGACCGAAATGTGTTTCTGAAAACATTTGAGGCGAGAAATAAGCCATGCAGTTGCTGAATCTGTCTTTATTTTGGATCGACAATGTTTATTTTAAAAGATTCTTGGGAGTTTCGAGAGGCGACGAGTCACGTCGGACGCCCGTGATTTGCATAAAGTAGATTAGCCCTCAACTTTATGCAAATGAGGAGCGGGCGTTGTGACGCTCCGTTTCTCGAATTGTGACGCCACGCTACCAGAATGCATTGCGCGGCAGCTTACATAGACAATGAATAGGGAGTGTGGAAAGCACAGAGCCTGTGGACATGTACCATCACTGCGGGAATGTTATAAAATGTTAACAGAGTGTTAGGTTACACATGCCCTTCACTTCTGGCCAATATGCCCTTCACTTCCAGTCAACACCAGCCTTCTTCTTTAATACTCCTGTTAATCATGGATATGAAATGTTAGCTAACTGAGACACTCAATAACTAACTAATGTCATAACACAATTTTAAATGCCTATTACGGCATCACCTATCCGGAGATAGGTGTATTGTCCCAGCCCTGGTGCACAATTATTCTAATTTTTCCATTCAGTCTCTATTGGAAAGAGCTTTCTTTCACCAAGGCCAAAATTGGCATTACTTCATGCCAAGACATGCACACATATATTGCCAAATCTCTTTAGTCTGGTTAGAGAAAAACAACCTTTCAAAATAAAATCATGGTGAGATATCCTGTAGAGATAAAACACATTTATATCAAGCCAAACTGTAACCACCTGTCCAGGTATAATAGGGGTGAAAAACACACCAGTTACCAATGTAGACTCACTACTGAGAGCAACTATGAGTCACTGCAGGAATGTTATAAAATGTTAACAAACTGTTAGGTTACACATGCCCTCCACTTCCGGTCACTACCTGCTTTTTCTTTAATATTGTAATTTAATATGTAATAATGTTAGTTATTGAGTGTCTCAGTTAGCTAACTAATGTCATAACTAAACTTTAAATACCTATTAAAGCATTACCTGTGTGACTCATGTGGAGGGAGGTCATGTTATTACTAAATGCCACATACTGTTATAACAAAGTAATAACTGTTTTTCGCCCGTTGTGATGTAACGGTAAGTAACGGTCACTAACGGTCACTAACGGTCACCGGGGGGCGGTTAGTAGAGTGTCCTGCCCGGACTCACCGTGTCTGAGTGCAGGTCCTGCTGTTGACACAGCCGGTACAGGAACGAGGTCTGCTCTTTGAGGAGGGTCTGCCGCGTCGTGAGGAACACGGTGCCGCCGACGTTCAGCCGGACCCACTTCCCGTTGTTCCCCCCGGTGGGGTTGAGCACCGAGCCGTTACCGACGCTCTGCGCCGCCGCCGTCCCGCCGCCCGGTTCGGTCGTCGTGCTGCTGCTGCCGGCGGTGGTACCGGAGGACGTCGCGCTGTCTCCCGCCTCGCTGTCTTTGTTATTGTTGTTATTGTTGTTGTTGTTGTTGTTGTTGTTGCCGCCGTGGTGCGTCGACAGCGACGCGACGTCCTCCGGTTCCCGCTGCTCGTCCGCCGTCGTTGCCATTTGGAGAAACAGCCGCTAGACGAGGTGAAGACGAGCGAGGAGCGTCCGGTCCGTCCGTGTCCGCTGTTACCGTCTCTCTCTCCCGTTAACCAGCCGAGCAGGCTCCGCCCACAACCCGAACTCAAGCTACAGGACATAGTGAGACATAGTACATCCGGGAAGTACTTTCAAAATAAAAGCTGTACCCGGCCAACTAAGTATGGAAAGTATGCATAGCCTGAAGTAATACAATCTAGGGTGAGTAAACTGGGGAAAAAAAGTTCGGAAACTTGTGTTTGGTGGATTATTTCTCTGTTGTTACAATGCTAATTGGCATTGTATTTTACATGGTTGGAAAGCCTGTTTATTTACCTTCACAATGATGTCCAACTTGTAAGGATCATGCATTTGTAGGATGAGCAGCACAGCTGATTATGGTAAATGGTAAATGGACTTGCATTTATATAGCGCTTTTCTAGTCTTCGGACAACGCAAAGCGCTTTACACTACATGTCAGTATTCACCCATACATACACTGATGGTAGAGGCTACTAAGGTGCCAACTTTGCCCATCTAATCTAAATACTCATTCACACACCGATGGCTTTGCCTTCGGGAGCAATTTGGGGTTAAGTGTCTTGCTCAAGGACACATCGACAGCTGGGGATCAAACCATCGACCTTCCGATTGGTGGACAACCTGCTCTACCCTCTGAGCCACAGCCGCCCTGATTATGTGGGTAGCGCCCAAGAAAAATTTGCCAAAATGCTCTGCCAATGGTAAACAGTGTATTCTCCTGTTGGTATTGACTCAGTCAGTGCAGGCTTCCTGGTAGCCTTATGAGAATACACTGTTTACCATTGGCAGAGCATTTTGGCAAATTTTTCTTGGGCGCTACCCACATAATCAACTGTGCTGCTCATCCCACAAATGCATGATCCTTACAAGTTGGACATCATTGTGAAAGTAAATAAACATGCTTTCCAACGACGTAAAATACAATGACCATTAGCATTGTAACAACAGAGAAATAATCCACCAAACACAAGTTTCCAAACTTTTTTTCCCCAGTTTAAATTATACATTTACCCAAGCCGTACCTTAGTTATGTGGGTTGCTTGTGCAGCAAACTTACCTCTCATAGAGTTAAAGGTCCAGTGTGTAGGATTTAGTGGCATCTAGCGGCGAGGTTGCAGATTGCAACCAACTGAATACCCCTCCACCCCTCTCTTTCAAAGCGTGTACTGTGGCCTTCAGGTAAGGTCAAAAACTAGGGCTGTTGAAGTTAACACGATAATAATACGTTAATGCAAAATCAAAATCGAGCATTAACGCTCGATCGATCTTTAGGTGGTTGTAGCATGTTCAGGTTAAATAACGCTCCAAACTTGTGCTAAATTTTGGCGAGGAAAAACTGTCTCGGCCATTTCCAAAGGGGTCCCTTGACCTCTGACCTCCAGATATGTGAATGAAAATGGGTTCTATGGGGACCCAAGAGTCTCCTCTTTACAAACATGCCCACTTTATGATAATCACATGTAGTTTGGGGCAAGTCAGTCAAGTCAGCACACTGACACACTGACAGCTGTTGTTGCCTGTTGGGCTGCAGTTTGCCATGTTACGATTTGAGCATATTTTCTATGCTAAATGCAGTACCTGTGAGGGTTTCTGGACAATATGTCTCATTGTTTTGTGTTGTTAATTGATTTCCAATAATAAATATATACATACATTTGCATAAAGCAGCATATTTGTCCACTCCCATGTTAAGAGAATTAAATACTTGACAAATCTCCCTTTAAGGTACATTTTGAACAGATAAAAAGCATGTGATTAACTATGGACAATCATGCGATTAATTGCGATGAAATATTTTAATCGATTGACAGCCCTAGTAAAAACGCAAAAGGCTCTCTTTAGAGCCGCTGTTTGTCCGTTTTGGGCAACTACAAAAATGGCGGAGCAACATGGCGGACTCCGTGAAGAGGACCCGCTCCCTATGTAGATATGAATTATTCATATCATTCTATTCTAACAAAAATACGACCTTCTTATTTTCAGGTGATTATGCCATAAAGAAAAGTAATATAGTAGTACTATAAATAGTTCTGCATATTATATTCCATTTCTGCTAATAGATCCCTCTAAATCCTACACACTGGTCCTTTAAAAATATATTACAGTTTTAGAAATTTATTAAATCATGCTTCTTGCTTGATATATCCTTTGCAAAAATGCTGTCACAAATAACTTATTTCTGTTTGCAGGGATTTATGATGGTTTACTACTACTGGTTTAAATGTATAGCAGGCTGAGTTGTCAGTCTACTGGTGAAAAAATGAGCATGCAGTGTATTCCTACAAAGTAAAATATATAGGCTATTTCTGAAGGGATGGTGGAGAACCTGTCATACAATAACATGTTGTATAAATATCGTATTTATGAGTTAAGTCATGAAATTGGCTGAGCTTTTTAGCAGCTCTTTTGATAAATTCATTTAAACATTTTATTTTGAAAGTTGCCCAATTTTCGGTTTCGGTCTAGTTCTTTCTGACAAACTTGACAAAGACCAAAAATACTGGTTCTTGTAGTTTTTGTAAAACAATTCTGAATACTAAATGAAGGAGAAAAGGCACCACCGTTTACAATATATGAACACTTTATTATCTTTAATATTTAGTTAGATAGTTTTTTGTTACACACTGTATAAACCTGAGGAAACATTGCATAGAACAAAACAACAAAACAAAATAAATTAGTATTTATTTCAAAAATGAAAAACTTAATAGCATTTCCCTGATGGCTAAAATCCCGAACTTTGTGAGACAAACTGTGAAAACACTGCTGATAAATCCTCAATGAGAGCAGTAGTGATTCCAAAAGGATCATCTCACTGTGGCTAATCATATCAGGATGATGTAATACCGGATTAATAAATAGTTTAATAGCAAACAATCAAGCCAGTGTCCTTCTACCCCAGGACAGCATTAATCAGCTTTATAATAAATGACTGCAACACTAAATTCAGATGTATATTTGACAATGGGAAATGAAGTAATTCAGATTGCCCCATGTCATCCTTTAATGACTAATATTTACTTGTGGTAATGCACTGTCTGAAAATTTAACCTGTGCTCATATTTCAATTATATTTTTTACCACATTAGTGGGACATGTATGTCCTATTTTACAAAGCTTTTACATTTTGCCCAGTAATCACAGGTACACCAGGAAGTTCAGTGTTGTGACATTTATTCCTGGTTTGAACAGGAAAGCATGGCTACGTTCCAAATCACATACTTTTTCTATTTACTTTTAGTACATACTGCAGCTGCCCTTAAAAAGCAAATACTACTTCTTCATAACATTGCCCGTGGAACTTTGACCTTCTTGCTCATACACCGATCCGCCATAACATTAAGACCACTGAGAGGTGAAGTGAATAACATTGACTATCTCGTTACAAAGGCACCTGGCAGTGGGGGGGATAAATTAGACAGCAAGTGAACATTTTGTCCTTGAAGTTGATGTGTTGGAAGCAGAAAAAATGGGCAAGCGTAAGGATGTGAGTGACTTTGACAAGGGCCAAATTGTGATGGCTAGACGACTGGGTCAGAGCATCTCCAGAACTGCAGCTCTTGTGGATGTTCCCGGTCTGCAGTGGTCAGGACCTACCAGAAGTGGTCCAAGGAAGGAACAACGACAGAGTCGGACCCAAGGCTCATTGATGCACGTGGAGAGTGAAAGCTGGCCCGTGTTGTCCGATCCAAAAGAAGCGCTATTGTAGCTCAAATTGCTGAAAAAGTTAATGCTGGTTTCGATAGAAAGGTGTCAGAACACACAGTGAGGAGCAGTTTGTTGCGTCTGGGGCTGCGTAGCCGCAGGCCGGTCAAGGTGCCCATGCTGACCCGTGTCCACCGCCAAAAGCGCCTACAATGGGCACGTGAGCATCAGAACTGGACCACAGAGCAATGGAAGAAGGTGGCCTAGTCTGATGAATCACGTTTTCTTTTACATCATGTGGATGACAACGAGTTTGAGGTGTTGACTCGGCCTCCAAATTCTCCAGATCTCAATCTAATCGAGCATCTGTGGGATGTGCTGGACGAACAAGTCCGATCCACGGAGGCCCCACCTCGCAACTTACAGGACTTAAAGGATCCCCTACTGACGGTTTGGTGCCAGATACCACAGCAGACCTTCAGAGGTCTAGTGGAGTCCATGCCTCGACGGGTCAGGGCTATTTTGGCGGCAAAAGGGGGACCTACTCAATATTAGGCAGGTGGTCGTAATGTTATGGCTGATTGGTGTATATCTGCTGAGCAGAGGACTGTGGGTCAGAATAGCCAGATAAGCATGCTGGCTTGCATACTGCAAAATATGACCGGATGTAGTAGGACATCCTGGTATTTTTAGCATACTGCATTTGACATACTATGTATTGGGACATATTAAATCTTCTTCTGGCATACTAAATAGTATGGTAGTATGGGTATTCAAACGCACAACATTATCTTTTTGCACCTTGACAGGTGGTATCTTCTGTCTCTGTGCTCTCAGGGCCGATGCAGTGTGGGCCTCATAGTGACAAAGGGAAAGCTGTAGGTGTGTGGGAGACCCCGATGAGTCGTGAGGTTGAACGATCGCCATGTGAACGGACGCAGGCCCCCCTGCGTCGTGGGGCCGTTTATTGCCTCTGCAACCAGCTGGACAGCCATCTGGTAGTCTGTCACCTGTACCATGAGATAGATATGGGTATAAGGAGTAACAGGAAGAAAGTGAGGTCATTTAATAATATGGTTCAAATATCAAATAGACGTCCATGAAGACATTTCTGTTGCCATTAATGGAGTTTAGTCATTCTAAACCTTATACTTATTAACTATGAATGTTTGGGTTCAACCAATGTGGGTTCCGTGACATTTTAAAACTGCTGATCACATTAAATTTGACCTTTTTAAAGCCAGAAATGAAAAGGATTCACTGTTTTTCCTCAGTTTTTTTTTCTTCAGAGTGGAAAAGCCTCTGAAGAAAGCTCCTGACTAACAACGTTGTTTCCATGTTAGCAGCTCTTTCAGGCAGGGTAACCCAGTGTACATGTCCTAAACTCTGGCATCTTTGATTGAAACATGTTAGTACTTTTTATATTACTTTGAACATTATACCAGCTAAACATCAGCATGTTAGAGTTGTCATTGTGAGCATATAACTAAATGATTGAATGACTCGGCATAAACAAAACAGGCAAAGAAAAGAAAATATCATTGCAGGTTTTAACAAACTTTTTAGGAAGATGGGAACATAAAGGACCTGTGTGACAGTGATGAAAATAACCAATATCGAATAATAGGCTATATTATTCCTACGCAAAAACACATGAATGCACCTATAAACAATTGCAGGGCTGCAACTAACTATTATTTTCATTGTCAATTAATCTGTTGATTATTTTCTTGATTAATCGATTTAGTTGTTTGGTCAATAAAATGGTGAAAAATGTCAATCAGTGCTTCCCAAAGCCCACAATGACGTCCTCAAAATGTCTTGTTTTGTCCACAACTCAAAGATATTCAGTTTCCTGTCATAGAGGAGTAAAGAAACCAGACAATATTCACATTTAAGAAGCTGGAATCAGAGAATTTTGACTTTTTTTTCTCTTAAAGAATTATTCAAACCGATTAATAGATTATCAAAATAGTTGGCGATTAATTTAATAGTTGACAACTAATCAATTAGCTCTAAACAATTCTGTATAATATTTTGTAATAGTACTTTTTTTCATAGCACATAACTTTATTCTGGCACTCAAGTGCTGATGACCTCTGACCTTGGTGTCATAGCAACCTCCTGGACGTGGTCTCCTTGGTCTCAGGTCGTTACGGCAACAGATGGTTTTACACGGATGGCCCTTGGAGTACGGGTCTCTCTTGTAGTCTGAAACAGAACGAGTCAGACTTTTTTCATGCTGCTTACAGTCTGAAAAGATCTTGAACTATTTGTGTGCGTTTTCTGCTACATCTCCAAAGTCCTTTGAGTTCAGGAAAGGATATAAAATATGTTCCACCTACTGTTGTATCTCATGATGTGTTTGAGGGAGCTCAGGTCAGACACCTTAGCTTGGTCCCTGCGGAGGATTTTGGCTCGGGGACAGAGGTCGTAAGAGAAGTCCTCTCCGTATCTCTTCCACATCACGCCGTACCCACTCAGGTTGTAGATTTCAACATGGAACGGTATGTTGTAGGATGGCCAGTAACCTGCCAAATGTAGCACAATAAAGGAGGTTGTCCAGACACATTATCCTGGATAAAACCTATATAGATGGATGTTTGTTTCTTACCTCTGCGTAAAGCTTGAGTCTGATCAGAGTGCATCACCTTCCCAGGAATCTGCTCCACCACAGTCAGAGCTCCGTCCCTAATACTGTGACCCAGAGAAACCCTGCTCAGGTCCACCACCATGTACTGGCTGTTATATGTACCTAAAACACAGAGGGGACATGCTCTGTCTCCTGCCTCACAGACACAGAGAATCCACGTGGGGTTTGAAGGTCAGTAAAGCATGCTGTTGGTTTTCTAGGGCAGGCAGTGAGTGCATTAAAATCAACTTGGAGAGACTTAAGCTTACTGTAAATTGGTAAACCATCTCAGTGAACAATTTGTTGTCTTTATTATTAGTCATAGGACACCATGATTGTGTGGTATTACAGCTGTAAGGATACTCTGACAGCTGAGAAGTGAAGGGAAGTTTCTGAAAAGGAGCTTCTTTTTTTTTTTTTAATCTACTGTCACACTAGCGGCTCTGTGTGGTTGGATTGAGCTAAAAGTCTACATCAAGTATTGGACAAATTAAGAACATTTTAACCTGCTGGTGGTGCTAGATGAAAAGTCAGAGAATCACCAAAGTCACTGGATTGATCCTCTTGGGACCATGAATGTATAAAATGTCACTGTAATCTATCAAAATCCATACTCCATATAAGAAGTGGACGTAGTCACCGTGACGTCTCCCATTGGTTTGTGGAAACCTCGAGATCTGAGATTTGGCTGTCACCATCTTGGGTTTTGGCCGTCGCCGTATTGTTTTTTTGCAACCAGAAATGGTGTCTAGAAGGTAACCCGCAAATTGGGAAATCTGATCTGTAATCTGCAAAAACTATCACAAGACTCGTTACCTGACGACCTATCCTAACCTCAACTTTTCGAGAACAACTATCTCGCAAGAGTTTCCACACTTGCAGGTTACCTTCTAGACACAACCCCAGAAGTGACACAAGAAGGTGGAGCTAACGCTGAATATTTTTAAGCGACCAAAATACTACAATTAACTTTCATGAACTGAAAACATACTGTGAAAGGGTTAAAGTTGGAAGACGAAAAACTCCCAGACCGGACAACGCCGTCATAACGACCTGTCAATCACAAGGTAGCCACGTACTAAAACATACCCTGCTTCATCCTCTATTTAACTCTAAATGGGACCATAATTTACTAAATGAACATCATGCTGTATTGAAGATGATTTGAAACTAGCGATTGAGACCATAAACTCATGTTTACAATGTTTACTGAGGTAATAAATTAATTGAGAAGTAGGCTCATTTTCTCATAGACTTCTATACAATCAGACTTCTTTTTGCAACCAGAGGAGTCGCCCCCTGCTGGCTGTTAGAAAGAATGCAAGTTTAAGGCACTTCGGCATTGGCTTCAACTCTCTGACCTGGAAGTTGCCCACTGGTTATTTCAGTCTGTACCAAAGTGATGGACCAACTTTGTCATTCCTAGAGCCATGCTGCTATAAACTGGCTACAAATTCCTGAAGCTGGCTACCAAACAGGAATGTTTAACACAATGATCTTTAAATTATCAGATGTCAACGCATCCTTGAATGCACCATTAGGTAAAGTTAGACTGTCTGTTTCTGCAAGTCCATGAATACTGTATTGACATAAACTCCTGAGGAAGCAAATTAATCCAAAAACTTACTGAAGTGTGTGCATTAACATAAAACATACATGTTTTGTGCCAAAACATGTAAAACCACCACAACAGTATGGTGACTTTATCTAATAACAGACCAATATCGGTAAGTCACATCATTATCTAGTTGCATTGCTTCTAGTATATGACTGGCAAAGGAAAAACAACATGCACAGTCTTGCATGTGCCTGAGGGATCTGATTCCAGAAAACAAACTTCTGGCTCTGGAGTTACTGACTTGCACAGACAATAAACCCCTAACCTAACCCTATCTATATGAAATTGCAAAGGCAAAGGCTCTGGTGATCAGTTTGGCAGGACGGAGAGCAGAAGCTGATGGGTGACGAGAGGACTGTAAGTCTCAAGAACACTCTGTCCTGTTCTCCTCTGCCCTCCCATAGCAACATGACGTGAAAGATCAAAGCAGCTGCCCAATTAACACAAGTGGTGTGTAATGAGAAGGATGGTCTGTTTGAGAGCCGGTTAAATCTCTGTGGTAATGTGTCCTGTGGATTTTTACATAGCCAGAGTTTTAGACTAAAGTAATCATTCATTCCTTTCTGCAAGTCTCATTTTCCTTGTGTCTGTTCTTATTTCTCTGTCCTGCCCCGTCATTCTATTACTCAAATACTTTACTTTTCTAATAACTTTGGTGACAGGTCAAAGTGTCTGTTCATCTGTTTAACATCTGTTCTATGAATTGGCACACAATTTGGTACAGACCAGTGGGCAACCTCCAGGTCTGAAGAGTGAAGCCAATGCTGAAGTGCCTTAAACTTGCATTCTTTCTAACAGCCAGCAGGGGGCGACTCCTCTGGTTGCAAAAAGAAATCTGATTGTATAGAAGTCTATGAGAAAATGAGCCTACTTCTTATTTTATTATTACCTCAGTAAACATTGTAAACATGAGTTTATGGTCTCAATCGCTAGTTTCAAGTCTTCTTCAATACAGCATGATGTTCATTTAGTAAATTATGGTCCATGCTTTAGGGCGTGGCTACCTTGTGATTGACAGGTCGCTACCACGGTGTTGTTCAGTCTGGGAGTTGTCCGTGTTTTCGTCTAAGAACTTTAACCCTTTCACAGTGTGTTTTCAGTTCATGAAAGTTAATTGTAAGATTTTGTTGCCTACAAATGTCTTATTCAGCGTTCGGTTGTATTAAGCTCCACCCTCTTGTGTCACTTCTGGTTGCAAAAAAAGAAGATGGCGACGGCAAAAACCAAGATGGTAGACGGCTAAAATGCCAAACTTGAGGTCCGAAACGGCAGTCCACAAAGCAATGGGTGACGTCGCGGTGACTACGTCTACTTCTTATATAATGCACAGTCTATTGTACAGACATTCATGGTTCTAAGAGGATGAATCCTACTGACTTTGGTGAATTCATGTCCCCCTCAGGATGAATTGTAATTGATCCCCTGATCTTTTCTCTATTGGATATATATCAATTGTGTATTTAAATTACACATGTTTATAGTCTGTACGCAACTTCTATGCATTGATACCTGGCAGGCCACTGTCAGCTGGCATTCAGTAGTCATGGTCAATCTGTAGTTTGTCAGCCATTTCTTTGGTTTTGAGATTGCGTGATCATGTCAACATTGTAATCTATGAGGCAGGCAGGAGTTCTAGTTTGTTTGATCAAAGTGTTTGCTCATGCAAAGAATGAGTAATTGAGCATCATGTCATCTGCTGACACGTCTGGAAGGATTTAGAGCAGATTCTTTTCAATTGAAGAAATAAAGTCCGTATTTATGTATTTGAAAAGTGTTCAACAATTGATCTTTTCCCACTTTGGTTTTGAATCAACCCCCCTTGACTCACATCAACTAGGATTTCACCTGAGTTGTATTTGGAGAAGATGTGCGCCCACTCCTCTCCGCTGTGCGCCAGGCTGTTGGCCAGGCGGACTCTCTGCCAGGCCAGCAGGCTGTGAGGGCCGAGCTGGGAGAGCAGAGAGACGTTGAAGACGCCGATGGAGGTCTGAGTCATCAGCAGGCCACTCCCAAGCAGATAGAAGTCGTCCAGAGACATCAGGAAGCCTTGAGGAGGAGGAGGAGGAGGAAGTGGTGGTCATATATAGAGGCCAAGAGTAGAAGGAGTGAGGGGAGAAGGATGTTTTAGGACAAATATTAGAGAGGGATTATTTGAGATCATTTCTTATCCTCACCTACAACCTACAGCAGGCATGTTTTTTTAAACAAAGTTTAAAGGTGCAGTGTGTAGGATCTGGCTGCATCTAGTGGTGAGGTTGCAGATTGCAACCAATTTAGACCTCATGTGCCAAGCGTGTAGGGGAACTACGGTGGCCGACGCAAAAGGCCCTATCTAGTGCCAGTGTTTGTCTGGCCTGGGCTGCTGTAGAAACATGGCGGCCAACTCCGTGAAGAGGACCCGCTTCCTATGTAGATATAAACGGCTCAATCTAATGTAATGAAAACACAACAATTCTTATTTTCAGGTGATTATACAATAAAGAAAACAAGCATTACTATTATATTACATTTCTGCCAATAGATCCCCAAAATGCTACACACTGTGCCTTTCAAAAGAGTTTTAGCCTGGCTCGCTGTTTACCGCTAACCAGCAGCTAGCTGTAGCTGTATATTTACTTCACTATTACTACATACAGAAAGAAGCAATACTTCTTTAATGTTCCTGCTACTACCACTATATTACCACTACTACAACTACTTCTATTACTATTAATGCTGCTGCTGCTGCTACTATTAATAATGAATATACAATACTGCTGCTGTTATCAATAATGTAAATCATAGGCAGAGGAATATTTCCACCACCCACAACCACTTCCACTCCTACATAAAGAATTTGCATCTTTTCTCGTTCTGTTGGCTCTGACCTGCTAAATGCGTCACATTGTCAGAGAGAAAGCAGCTTAGGAAGAAGGCTGCAGGGGTCACACCCCACCTGCAGTGGCAGCGGTGTGTTTCGTCTCTTCGTTTTAATATAGTGAAGTGATATCTTTGGCCTGCCAGCCTCTAAAAATAGTGCATTAAAACCACTCCTGTTCTGATAGCTATGGGGCCTTGTAAGAGGATTTTTGAGGCCCGGACCACACCGCAAATCTTTGCCCACAGAATTACTCCGCCTCCGCCTCCTCCTCCGACTCGACGGTGAGGGAATACATTTCATCATGGCTCTGTTTTGTGCACACACTGCGGTAGATGTTTCCCCCGTCACTGACTAAGCTGTGTGCTTAGCAGAAGAATTACTTTCTGTAGAGAATGCACATTGAGGATTTGGGTTAAGTCCTTGATGTCAGTGTTTATGTTTTCCAAGATGAAAATGAAACCGTGTGGATTAAGGACAAGCCGTTCACCTCAACTCAGGGCTTTTGCAGGAAAGCTGTGCTTTGCTGTACTGTAGGTTGACAAACTCTACTGTTCCAAATTCAGGTCATGCAAACACTGTTTCATCTGCAAGCTTTAAATCTCACTTTTGCACACTTTACTTATGCCGTATCTTATGATCTATGAGGAGAAAGTGTAAATACAGTCTGTGCAGCTCATGTGTGATGTCACACTGTGCAAGTGTGTGTGTGTGTGTACCAGGGTAGCTGCTGAACGACATCTTTCCAGTGGCGGCGTGTGTGTCAGACACCCTGAAGTCCCAGTGTTTATAGATACGCATGGTGGCTGCATACGTATACCAGCTGGAGTGACCGAACAGCAGGTTCTCAAAGCCTGGCAGCACCTTGGACACAGAGGAGGGAGAGAACGGGTATGGCATGTCGTGTCTGATGTTGGCAGCAATAAAACGAGACTAAATAAGACTGGTTCGGTCATGTATATGCTATTTCACTGAATCACTCTTGAATTATAATTATTGTAATTTGGCAAGCCCTGAATTTGACATTTAGCTTTCTCATCACATCAACATTTTGGATTCTTCCAATACTTTGTTTATGACCAAATACCTGCAGAACTAATGGCATTCCCGTCAGCTGTGCTTTGTGTTTTGTGCTAATTAGAAAAATATTAGCATAATAGCAATATTAAAGGGATAGTTTGGGTGTTTTGAAGTGGGGTTGTATGAGGTACTTATCCATAGTCAGTGTATTTCCTACAGTAGATGACTGTCGGCACGAACGCAGTTTGGAGAAGCAGACAGGAGTTACCACACGGAAGCAAAGCAGCGTACTGCTGTGGATGGGGCCGGCAGCAAAACGGATTTTAGCCACCTAAAAGAAAGGCCCACCTAAAAAAAAATCAATATCAGTTTAAGTGCACGTTATATAGAGAATATTTTCACCGGTTTACCTTGCCATGAGACAGCTATACAGTCTATGCTTCTAACGGGGGAACTGAAGCCGTTATCTGTGCTCTCACCAAAGCAACCAGACTTTTACTTAGCAGAACGCGGGAGTTGCTGGTCTACCGATGCCTCAATCGGTTAGTTTGTTTGTGTTATTGTTTGACTTTGGTTAGTTCTGATTCACCAAAGTCACCCAATGATGCAAACTTTGTGTTCTGCGAAGTAAAACGACAGTTTTTTTCAATGGAGTCTGGTGGCTTTCGCGAGAGCATAGATGGATAACGGTTTCAGTTCACCCTCGGAAAGGACTGTCTCACGCTAAGGTAAACCAGTGAAAATATTCTAAATATAGCGTACACTTAAAATGATATTGACTTTTTTAGGTTAGCCTTTCTTTTAGGTGGCTAAATACGTTTTGCTGCCAGCCCCGTCCACAGCAGTACATCGCTTTGCTTCCGTGTGGCAACTCCTGTCTGCTTCTCCAAACTGGGGGCATACCAACCATCATCTACTCTAGGTAATACACTGACTATGGATAAATATCTCATACAACCCCACTTCAAAACACCCAGACTATCCATTTAAGGTTCCAATAATCAAACGAGATAAGAAGAAATAAAATGTCATTAATTAAAACCTAATGTGGTGTTTTGAATGCACTGCCTCACTCAGTGTTCTCATTCCATTTGCACTTTGTTGTTTTGCCTAAAAGAGTGGAGGTGGAAGAGAAACTATCCTCCTCCCAATGGCCTTTTGGCATTCACTGATGCACTTCAGAAGAGGAAAACCCACAATAAAACTAATTAGGCATTGAAGCTTCCCAAGTGCTCCCTCACAGCTTGAGCCAAATGAGCTTGGCCTGACCTTGATGAGAGCGGTGCAGTGGCCCATTCCTGGCATCCTGAAAGCGCCGGTCCCTGCGGAGGAGTTGGACCGAGGCGTCAGAGCTGGGACGAGGTCCAGGAGGTCGCCAACGCCATTCAGAAACTGGAGGGCGAACGCTGACAGAGGCTGGGAGGGGGATGATGGAAGTGGCTGAGATGAATGACATGATACTGTGGACAACTCTCTCACTGTTTCTCCAACACACACACACACATTCACACACCTCCCTGTGTTTGCTTTTGGCCCACTGTGCAGCTCCGGCGTGGAGTCCATCCAACTGGGCCAGGATCAGTCCCAGATGCTTCCACAAGGGGTAGCTGTGTCTCCTCAGTTTCACCTGCTCTCTGGCCCACTGGTCCTGCTTGCTATGGATCATTCAGACAGCTGAGAGACACTTTGGGCTGTTTTCTGTTACTAATCAGTGCGTTTGGCTACTTCTCAAATCTGCAGCCTGATTTTGCTGTGCATCTAAATTCAGAAATACAACAATCACTGCATGCATAAATGGCATTTTTGCGTTTAGTATAGACTAGTGTTTGACAAATATGAGACAATACTGGTGAAGCTGGCAATAATTCATCAATCAATATCTTAAAATAAAATAAGAATACAAATATGAGTACAACTATTTCAACCAATGAACCTATTTATTCAGGTGAAAAAGCTTCTGAAAAAGCATTAGACATGATCGCACTCTATGAAAACTTTATTCTTAACATTATTAGTAATGATTTTATTTATTTATTTCAGTTATTTTTTTTGTTTTGAATTATGCACATTTTTTGTTAATAATTTCCAATGCATATGTTCAATACCAATAAAATTTGATCACAAAAAAAAAGAAAACTCATAATAATGAAATGATGATTATGAGGAACCTCTGGTGTATTAAGAGTAGACAAGATAAAGCCAATTTATGCCAGCAAAGCCATCAGACCAATTTATGCCAATATGCCTATAATGTTTAATCTTAGCCTACAGGCCATGAACGTGAACAGATTAGTGAGACTGTACCTTAAAAACCTTTTCAGGGGATTCAAAACCTTCTCATCCTTTAGGAATTGAGGGTACATGTTGAAGTAATGATTGAACATCTGTCTGCGGAGAAAGAATAAGAACAGCTGGAAATAAACCATTTCTATGACACTAAGTTAACACAGTTACAGCTACAGTTATCACTGTCAAAATTGTAATCAGAAATGTAATCCAATTAATCAAACTAACTCAGTGATCAACTCGGCTTTATATGTAGAGTAAAAATTGGACTTTAACACTTTATGAAGAGCAGCTGCCACATTATTAAAGAGGACCTATTATACTTTTGTGCTTTTTCTCTTTCCTTACGTTTTTTATAGTTTTTTGTGTACGTAAAAGGTCTGCAAAGTTACAAGGCCCAAAGTCCACGCCAAAGGGAGTTACTCTCCCCCCATAGAAACACTGCTCCTGAACTGCCTGAAACGCCTTGATTGAAGTCCCGCTTTTTTCTGCTGTAACGTGATGATGTCACCACGTAACACATTTGCGTAATATCTGCCTAGTGGCTAGTTTGGCACCCAAACAAAGCTAGTTAGAGCGGAGCTGGAGCGGAGTCCAAAGAGTTTGGTTCAGATGACCAATCACAACAGAGTGGGCTAGCTGGGAAAGAGGGGTAACATGTAAAACATGTTCTAAAAAGAAAACCATATACAAGTATGAACCTGAAAATTAGCATAATAGATCCTCTTTAAAGGCCTTCTCTGTGTTTTAATTATCTTCTATTATTTTTTTCTTGCATTTATAATTTGTTGACACCGATACAAGTCTTTTACAACACAATGCCGTATAATGGGCCTTTTCAATCACGGGCAATTAAACCTGTCATAGTAGGAAAAACTCAGGTGTTACTAATAACATTAACAATGAATCTGTTCTGTTAAAGTGTGACAGTGAGCCAAAGCTAAATGGAACAAAACACCTTCAGGGTAAAATTTAGCAAAATATTTTGTAAATTGTAATAATTTGTAGAATTCTTTTTGTTATTTTCCTCCAGCTAACTGATGTAAAATGAATATATAAAATGATTTTGCTTACACATATTCAATGTCAGGGACACCCTGGCCACAGGCATACAGTCTGATGATGCTGATTGGCCCTGACATAGACCCCGTCATTCATGGGGGATGACATATTTATCTATGCCTTGTTAAAGACAAAGTATGTGCTATTTTCTGATTCTGATTCAATATGTTGAACACAGACTTGAGTTGATGATGTGTTCAGGTGACTTGGTGACTGACCCTGTGTGCTCAAAGAGCTTTGGTTTGCGATATTTCATACAAATTAGTTTCATTTGCAGTTCCCTTCAAGACCTGTGAGACTCACCCAGCAGTGAGATAACCCTCCAGGTACCCAGCCAGGAAAAAGGTGGTCTCGTCTTCCTGTGTGATCCCACCGTGACCTGCTAGGATCTCCAAGACGCCCCATCCGGAGAGGAGCAGAGTGTCATTGAAGTAACCGTAGGCTCCCCCCTCTGTCTCCATCACCCCCTCCTTCAGGACCACACTTTTCTGGGCAGCATCCCAGTACACGGTGGCCTCTTGGAGCTCTACCATTGTAGGAGGATGGACGGGGTCACAGGGTTGAGGTTGAATAACACACATTATGTAAGATAATGTCATGACACCAGTAGAATGGACAACAAGGAAAAAACAGCTCATAAATAACAAATACAGTTTCTTATTTGTTGCTTGATTGGTTTCTGTGGAATAAATATTTATCTTTATAGACCAGGGATTCACATTAATTAATATAGTTACTTGAACATACAGATAGAAGATAATTTATTTGAAACTACTACTATTGATTTATTGTAGTTTGCACATACATGTAAGCATACAAGGTTTTCTCCCAGTAAACATAACATGTATGAAACAAAATAAAAAATAAAAAATAAATGGTATGGTAATATATGTCAAATAGAATAGAGTAGAGCAGAATAGAACAAAGACATTTGCATTATATAACACCTAACATAAGTGCTACCATGATCTGTTTTGTCATTTGCAATTCCATATCAACAAACAAGCTTTTCTTTATCAACAGACACACCACGTCAACGTTACTCACGGTAAGTTTGCACTGATGCAGCCAAAGTGCTCAGCAGGACGCACAGTTTGATGCTTTGCTTCTTCTGCATGTCAGCTGGTATTTTCGTGCGAACCTAATAAATATTATTATGGTCAGTCATATTGTAAGCGACGGTGATAAGCATGATTTCTCAAGAGTCCATGAAGCGCTGTATTTCGGTTGCAGGTACTTTTAATTGCGTGCAACATTTTTCGGCACCATGATCATCCTCAGCATCAACTTCCCTTTCGCCGAGCAAAACAGTTCACCCCAGATGGGACTCGAACCCACAATCCCTGGCTTAGGAGGCCAGTGCCTTATCCATTAGGCCACTGGGGCAGTATGCAGAAGGGGCGGAGTCAACATATTTTATATCCGTCTACAAGACTTATTGTGACTTAGTTTTAATTGTAGAGTTTGTATTTGCATTACTTAAAACCTCTGCTTTGAAAAATTGAGTTTCTGAAACAACATTTTTGTATTAATTTCTCTGAATACACGATATGTGAACATAAACCATGGGCTTGGAAAGGTCGAGTGACACGATCACCATGGTGATGCGCTTACGTTTTATGGATGATTCCATTATCTCCCGTAAATAGGGGTATTTATGTTATCCTAATGCGACTTTGACTATTAAAATATGCCTACAAGGCTCTAGATAGCACATTCAAGCGCCGAGTTACACTGTAAAAATCATAAACTTGCTGGTGTTTGCAAATCTTTTCCAACTGCTTTATATTAAAGCCGTGAAATATTACAGTTTGTTGTTTATTTTATTTAAACAAATGGAACTTTCGCACATGCGCAGTAGCCAGTATGCTTTTGTTGTGAGAGATGAGAGAGTTTCAACCAGCACGTTAAGAGTTTAAATAAATAGTCTGTATGGAGGTAAATATGTTAGATATCTAATCTCAGTGATAAAACAACTACTAACCCGCCTGTGAGGCAGTCAACTGTTTCAATTAAATGTCAGGTATGAGCAGCTAGTGTTAGTGTTAGCCACCTAGCATTAGCTCGGTAATGTAGCGTTAGCAACACGGTTACTGTGGCTACGTGATACTACTGCTCTCTGTACAATAGCTGCTAATGCTACCACTGGTGTGCCATCTGTTATACAGGACCTGAAGAAATCACTCAAGATGCCGCTCTTTGGAAACACGTTCAGTCCGAAGAAGACTCCTCCTCGCAAATCTGCCTCTCTGTCCAGCCTCCACACGGTGAGCTCAGACAACTGATGGATGAGATCACGTAAAGCTAATAATCTTATCCCTCATTGACCCCTTATTTAACCTACACTGTTGATTGATATATTGTCTTTTACCCCATCATCTCTTTTAGTTGGATCGCTCAACAAGAGAAGTCGAGCTGGGCCTTGAGTATGGACCTCCTGTGATGAACCTTGGAGGTCAGAGTTGGAAATTTGAAGAAGGACATTGGATATCAGGTACTGAGTTTGATAATGCAACTTCATTAAATCTAATCCTCAAATTCAATTACATAATACTAGACAGGTTAATCATCTTCACCTGCCTTTTTACAAAACAAAACATGATAGAGCATTTTAAAAGGAAATTATCATCATATTTAATTCATGATGTCTAATTATCTTTTTATATGTTTAGATATATTTTCTTTTCTTCTGTACTGTTTTTTTTTTGTATGTATTTCATTGTTTTTATTGGATTGTTTTCCACTGTTTGGTAAGGGTTTTTCTGCACATTTTGTGTACTTCTTGTTGTTTTACTTTTGTTGTATTTTTAAAATGATGTTAGTTCAGATCCTTCTTCCATTTTTGTTATTATTTTTTTTCTCCTGGGGTTGGGTGTGAGGTCCCTTGTATAAGCCTGTGGCTTCTTGACCTCTCCTTTTTTTTTCCATTAACTGGATTTTGTGCAGTTTTATATATGTGCAAATAAATAAATAATTAAATAAATGCTGAATACAGAACAATGCAGTGGATGCAGTGCTTCCACGGTTTAAGTGCAGAGAACAGGTGATTGATGACTGTTGCTCTCTGAATGGCCAAAACAACCCTAATTCTTGTTTTTTTTTCTGTGTATGTTGAACTAGAATCTGGTGGGAATGCATCTGGTAGGGAAGTGCAGCGGCTTAAGAAAAGAAATGTACAGCTGGAGGAAGAGAACAACCTCCTGAAACTTAAGATTGAAATTCTGTTGGACATGGTAAGAATTTAGCAGCATTGATTGTGCCGTTACATTCTCATAAACATTAAACATGCAATATGCAAGTTTATTTAAGTAGGTATGTTTATTTTGGCCTCCTCCTCCTTAAACCCCTTTAAGGCAGATGCAGTGACCTTGGATGAACCTGTGTTTGTCCAATGTATGAATGGGCCAATATATCATATCATATCATATCATATCATATCATATATCATCACCTTCAGGTATGGAGGCAAATAAGAGGCATAAGTATTTGAATTTTAACAGCCACTGAATACTTAATATTGAAGTTGAACCACTGAATTCATAGCATAGAAATAATTTACTTTGAAAGCCATGTATCTGAATTTTTTTTTTCTGAAATCAACTTGATGCAATAAAAATATGAAATTTCTTGAGTTGCAATTTCAAAAGCTGAATTTGAATATTTTTTTTCAGTGTTTACAAATTTAAAGAAATTAAAAAACATATTCAGGTTGCTTCAATGTCTCTTATTTGTTTCCAGACTCCGTAACCATGCTTGCAACATAGGTTCAGTTCCGGTCTAACACTGCTTGGATTTGTTATAAAAGCTTGCTTAATATATTTTAAATACACACTTAATTACCAGGTCAATGGTTGATGCAATTTAGTGTCTTACCAAATCTGTGTTACTGATTTTTAATCATTCTCTTCTAGTTGACAGAGACTACCGTAGAGTACCACCTGATAGAGAAAGAAGTGGAAGATATAAAGACTCAACATCGAAGGAAGAAATGACAAATCGGATCCGATGCCTTCATCCTAGGAAATGTTCTTCATTCACAGTTTGAAGTTTGTTGATGTAAAAAAAAGAAGCGTTACTTTGTTTTTTAATTTTTGTTTCTTTGCTCATAAGCACAGAGATGTTTTTTTTCGCATAATGAGGACTTTTGTGCTGCCGGTCTCGGCCCTGCTTGTATTTAAATTGGAAAAGCAGGTACTCCTTAATCAGATTTAGTGAGGACTTTTATTTGTTCAGTCCTGCATTTCTTCCAATCTTAAACAACTGTGAACATGTTTGTTCTATACACAGCATCATTTCTACATCTTTTACATCTGTAAGGCAAATATTGGCCGACATTTTCTTTTTTAGGATTTTTTGTATTTACTGTATTTTCTATTCAGATTAAAAATAAAGTCCATTACGGGGAGTGTGCAGTTTATTTCATTCACAGTTTTTTAGAATATTACCATAAACACTTATTGGATTGATATTTTGTTGAGTCATAACCAGTGACAAATTCACAAGAAGTGAGTTCCACATGTGAGCAGTAATGTTGCCTGCTCTTGCATAAGTAATCCTAATAATTTTAAAGTTCATTCTTGACCTTGGGAACAATAGTTTGCCAAAAATCTTATCTCAAGGTCCACCTGCTAGCTTTTTGCATAGCTTTTACTCACAACTCAGTAAGTGGACCTTGAGCAAAGTTTTTTTTTTGTCAAAATCCTAGATCATCATTAAGACATTGTGATAATGTAATGGACAGTATGAACTTACTTAGTATGGCTTTGATACCAACCAGGATAGAAAATCTTGTGTTTATGGCTTTTAGAAATGAACAGCTGCATTCCACTTGAAAAGATATACCCTCAGAAATGAATACAACACCTTTCTGAAGATTTGGCAACCCTATTTAACCTATATGGACTCCTTGCCAACACCTATATCGGATTTGATTTAACAAAATTATCAGACTTGATACATCAGTAGTCATCTGAATAAGTCAGAACACGGCATCTCGTTATTTATGATTTCTTTATTTGTGTATTTAATTTGTTTTTTTCTATATCCTTTTTAATTCAATTGGTAGTTAACTAGCCTACTCCTCTTTAGTATGGTTATTTTTCAGTTTGTATGTGGGTGGGATAGGGAGGGAATTTGGAGCCATGTTTGTGTGAGTTTGTGTTCTGTATGTTTTGTATATTTGGTTAACTAAAACATTTGAAAATAAAATATAAAAAAAAAGAAAATCTTGTGTTTTTATCTTCCTCTGCATCATTTCTAGTAATATCACCAATTCTATGATGTCACGATCAAATTTCTATCCCTTGTGAAATGAAGTCTGGAATTTCAATATTTGTTTGAATAATACTTCCCAAAAATTAGATTTGTTCAAAGTAGAAATGCGCAATTATAATATCCTGTATTAAAAATCAATAATGGGTTCCAGTCAAGTTCAAGTTTCAAGTTTAGTTTATTGATCACATATACATTGACATGGCAGTGAGATTCTTTGTTCCTGTTTGTTACTCTCTCATCCCTGTATAATAGACAATTGATCAATCAATCAATTGAATAACAATAATGAAGTAAAATCATTATAAACATTATAAATATAGCAGCAACAATAGCAAATTGTTCGAGATTTTGTAATATATCGCCCGTTTGCCTCTGTCAGCTTCTTTTCATATGGATATTTGTTTTTCACACGCACTTTTATACATTTCTAATAATGAATGATTGACAGATAACAGATGAATAGACTGATGATAAATATTAACAGCTACTGTAGCTCGGTACACTACCCTCCAAAAATGGCGGCGCCACCCCAGAATGCTTTGCGAGTGCCATTTCCTGTATGCAATTGGCATAGCTTAACATAAAGACTGGAAACGGGGAAACAGCTAGTCTCGTTCTGTCTAAAGGTCTTCCTACCTCTAAAACTCACTAATTAACATCTTATGTCTTGTTTGTTTAATTCGTACAAAAAGTGTCAACATTTTTATGAATTGTCATGTTTGCACAGAGCCAGGCTAGCAGTTTCCTCTCTTCCAGTCTTTATGCTAAACTAACCTAATGGCTGTTGGCTGTGGCGTTAGTGGACAGATGTTACGGTGGAATTGAATCATCTCACCGAATTCTCTTCAAGAAAGCAATTGAGTGTACTTTCCAAAATGTTGAACTATTCCTTTAAACCTCTCCATTTCTTCCATTCCTGATAAAGCACAAAACACACACAATGTGTAACACAAAACACATTCTCTAAAAATATTGTTGACAAATCGGATTGTTTTGCATTACATAGAAACTATATTCACCAATAAGTCGCCCTGTTTAAAAACAGCAAACTCATCCGCTTGTTATGTCGCCTATATTTCTCAAATAAATCTATTTATATTATGTGCATTCATACAGTAATCTTAGTTGTTTGTCTCGTAAGCACGAAATCTATTTTGTCCTACAAGCTTATGTTAGCATATAAATATGTTTGTTATAGGGAAATTCTTTCACTATTGTAGACAACATCTAAAAGAATTGTAAAATGTGGCGCCTTGTTATTCACCTTTATCATGTAACAGCTATTAATTATAGTGAAAAATGACTTGTCAGACACTGAATGAGTTTTCCCTTACATCTCATCATCACAAGTCATTATAAACTTTAAATATAGTACAACTGGTAATATGTAGTGTGCACCCTCACAGAGTGGAGGAGCTTTGCTTGAAGTCTCTGAGGATGACGGAGGCATATGTCACATTTGTAGGACTACACAAAATCGACTCGGACACCGGCGAATTGGGAAAGGGGCTCACTGGAGGAGGGGCGCAATCTCGGAAAGGGGACGGAGGCATCAGAGCCA
>CAKAOH010021132.1:0-56951 GCA_916701665.1 Sebastiscus tertius | reverse complement strand
ACTGATAGATTTAAGGTGACCTTTTTCTGTGTTTCTTTGACTCTGACATGAGAAGAGAAGCAGCTGAATCTGCAGCTGACAGGTTTGATTCTGTTGTAATTGCTTCACAAACAGCATATGAAGCTGCTGCTAATGCTAAATGAATGGGAATAAGTGGCGTGTTGCTTTTGCGCATTAGATTCTAAGTACTGACCTATTATTAGGATACAATGTGTAATAAAACATCAGCTTTGCTCTGAAAATGTTGCCCTACACTGTTGGAATGGCCGGGCCGACGCTCAGGAATCTATTAGCCTCTGTGTAAATGGCTTGTTGCTTTTACACGCCGCGGCTCTGGAGCGCTGCCACTCGCTTTGTAATTAGTGCTGCATTTCTGCCAAGGAACCGCTGGCTCACCCTGTCCATGCACTCGCTCACACAAAACACCCACACTCAACAATTAGTGTGTTTTACCTGATAATGAAATTATGTAAATGGTGGAAGAGTCCAGGAGACGCTTGCTTATTCAATTCAAACAGGTCCAGGCCCCATTACCATATTTTCAAACATCTGACTTAATTAGGAGGACGAGGAGGGTCCGAGACCCGGGGAGAGGGATGAGAGAGATGAGAGAGACAAAGACTTTTAACGGCATCCACTCGCCTCATAAAGAGGTTATTAAGAGTCGAGGCTGAAGATGGCCACTAATGATGTGTTGGGGAAATTAGGCCGATCAAACATTAAAAGCCGAGGCCCCCTCCTGTGGGCAGAGAAGCAGCCAAATGGGTCAATTAGAGAGGTATTATTTCTCTCTTTCTCTCTCCCTCGCTCCCTCTCTCAAGAAAGGGAAAACAAGTGGAAGCTGATCTGCATAAAGTGTTTATCAAGACAGACATGTCCACTTAGGGGTGATCACGCTGAAATACCTCATCCAGCTAGATGCAAACGAGGGGGAGGGTACAAAGTTGGGTAGATGTGCATCTCTGCGTGAGTGTGTGTTGTCTTAATTAACAGGATAATTGTGTTTTGGTGCGTTTCCCGGCCCTAAGCGCGCATTATATTTGGCATTTTCCTATTGTAGGTGAGACCAAGCCTGTTTATATGAAGTTGGCATTTGAAGGTACGGGCAGAGGAAGCAAGAAAGCGGGGGCTATTAGTGCTCCTCAATCAAGAAGTAATTCAGTATCAACCGCATAATGTCTCGGTCATAAATTAGAATAACCGAATTAACGTGCAAAGCACTTGAAATTGCCTAAAATAAAAGTACAGGCATACATCATGGGAGGATGAGGAGAGTAATGCTCTTGGCAGACGATCTGCTCACTATAAATTGTCAGTTTATCCCTTCTTCTACTGTGTTTTTACCTCGCCTCAGAGTGGCATATTTTCAATTAACTGCTGCACCCTAAATGGAGTTCAATTTTGACTTCAAGGAAGGAATAAATTCTACAACCTGGTGCTTTGTGGTGGGTTAAATACACTTTATTTTTACACTTAACTTCCGCCGCTCTGCTTATCTTGGCTGCTTTTCTCTCTTGTGTTTGAGAGTGAAGAAGAGAACGGGGGGAAGAAAAAAAGAGGCATGCGAGGAAAGAACTGTAATTCTTGCGCAGGGTTTGAAATAAATTAGCTCTTAGCCGTTCGGGGTTAGGCTAACATATTAGAATTTTCCATCTGCTTGCTCTAAATCATCCGCGAGTCCGCTCAGCGCAAAGGGCAGGCTGCTCATCTCTCAACTCGTAGGACAGATTGCATTACTGGGCAATATACCTTTATTTCCCCCATTTAATCCTCAGCGCAGGGCCGACCAGTGCACAGCTAGAGGTAATAACACACAGCGTCATGCATGTGCACAATTAGACATGGAGAAATACGAGCACACAAGCTAGCAGATATGATTTAAATGCCCCGCGTGCGCATGAGGATGAATGAAAGATAACACACTAAACATGTATACACACAGGAATACACCCGCACACCGCCATCAGGTGTCATTTTTAATCAGCTGATAACGTCTCTGTGTTTACCCACTGCTTTGCGTTCCAGAAAGAGGTGTCAAAACAGGGTTGACGCATCTGAAACACTTAGCAGAAACCACCCAGACACCACACACACACACACACACACACACACACGTCACTCTTTCTCTTCAAGTAGCTGGTGTCTTGCCCGTCTCTCCCCGTGCATCAGTAATCAACCTTGATGCTCACTGCTGTTGTGGCCATTGATTTTTCTGTTCCACATGTGGGTGAAAATTGCACTTTAAGTTACCCTGAGTGTTAAATTAATAATGAAACCGCAAGAGTGCCCTCTCCTGACTTTCAATTAACACCATCAGGATTAGAGGGGATGGATGGAGGGAGGGCGGAGAGAGAGAAGAGAGAAGAGATAGAGGAGAGAGAAGGACTATCCATGACACCCGCTCTCAAGGTTTGGGTTTCGATCGTTTTGGCGTCCTCTCGTCATGGTGGGAGTTAAGAACATGGGCAACTCCTCTAGAGCACAGTGGTCAAGCTTTTTAGAACAATTTCAACAGTATTTGGAGACTGGAGTGAGAAAAGATGGGAGATTGAGACATGACATACTTGGGATTTCAGTCACTTGTGTTAGAGTCTCCCACATTAGCCAGCTTTCACCTGAAGCAAACTTTTTTTAAGCTTCAAAAGCAGGAATCCCCCTGGTTTCTCTGTTCTGTCAAACAGACACGTGTCCACAGGAAGACAGAGCCAGCTAACACGCAGATAAACAACACGCCCAGCCAGAGGACGCAGGTGCCTACTGGCAACTGGCCCTGCTTGACAGACACACACATACACACATACACACAAAATGCCAGTTCATTTTGACCCTGCTTTCCCGTCTCTCCATCAAGGGAAACACCTGCCTGGTAGAGCTGCTCCTTGTAAGGAAAGTAAGAGCATCCAGATCAACAGCTCAATGAGCCAGTATGTCAGTGTGTGTATGTGTGTTTTATTTCAGTGTCCGTTTCTACTGGCTAGTGCAACAATACGGTCAGGATTGCTCAGTAGTCAGCTGATTGAGACAAACTCAGCCAATCCAAACACACGTCACACACAGTTTGTTTGTGTTAAACTCTCCATACTGTAGAGACTGTAGTATGATGTCACGTCACTGTACGTTACATCCTGAACAGCAGGGCCTGATCTCCACCCCCTAATGAAGTCACTACTTTATTTCAGTCAGTCTCAGTCAGAGCTGTTGTGTTGTGTTGAGGGTCTCACCCCCACTGGGTCAACATGTACTCACTCATGGTGGGAATGAAGTCACAGAGCCAGAGGGGGAAAAGGGCAATACAGGGCTGACATGATTAGTCATTTAGTGGATTACTTGACTGAAGCAGAAATGCAAAGCATTTTCTATTTCCAGTTTCTCAAATGTGATGAGTTTTTTTTCCTTTCAGTTTTGTTTTACTTGAAAAATGAATATCTCTTGGTTTTGGGAAGCTGTATGACAACTAAGCTTGCCGCAGTAGAAGGTGTCACACGGCGTTCGGGCATACGCCGCTTACATTACTTGCCATTGATAGAAATAAAACCCATTTAGTTCATTTTTGCGTATCAGCACCATGATATCAATACATAGTCTGACGATGGACGGTATCTGCTCTGTATGGAGTCTCAGCTCAGAGTAGCAAGTGTCATATTTCACACACAGGTCGAGGGAGTTGACAGATAAGATGATGGTGGAGGATTTGAAAGTAAAAAAGTGCCTATTTGGCAATATTTCGGATTTAAACCCAATTCTATAAAGGACAGCCAGCGTGTCCGGTGCAGTGGCTCCATGTAGAAACCCCACAGCGAAAGCTCGACCGGAGAAGCCAGACACACAACGTTAAAGATCACGCATCATCTTTTCTTGTAAAATCTCTGTTGTGATCGGTAACACCGGTGTTGTCACAAGTTTATGAACCGGTGGGAAAATTTCCTCACCCTGACATCCCTAACGACAACAATGATTTGTCATGTCTCTAGCAACTTGCGATAAGTATTTTACATTATTTTCTGACAATTTATACATTGAACAATTAAACAGTTATCAAAAAAATTTATTAACAGGTTAATCAATAGAGAAAAAAAAGCATTAGATGCAGCCCTAGACCGATCTTTCTAAAATTTCTAATAATCAGCAGTTACGAAAAATTTAGCACAGTAGTACAAATTCTCAAAGATTAATTGTTTCCTGATTTTGACAAAACAAGCTCAGTTTGCTCCCATTCATTGTGAGAAAACAAAACCTATTGTGTTGTGATCATAGCAAATAGCTGTTTTGTGATCTCAAGCTTTTTACATCAAGCAAATGTAATATGATCATCAGAAAGAACATTTCAAAACATCTTTTGACATCCTCTTTGTGTTGCTGTACGGCACAGAACACAGAAAAGGTTTGTATTTCATATTTATTGGTTTTGCCTTATTCTCCTACGAGAGTTTAGTCTACCCAAGTGATGGCAGGAAAACGCTCCACACGCTGTCAACACACTCTCATTCTGTCATTTATTCAGGTGCTTCCTGCATTTCCTTTATTTTGGAAGTTTACCTGAGTGTCGTGATGTTTTCAGGAAGTGTTGTGTTGTGATGACTGACTGTGATACTGCAGGTGTCGGAACAGTCACGCTGAACTGAGAGTTCAGGGTGGTTCCACACGCACGCACTTCACTTCACTTACACAGGTGTAAGTGTTGGGATTCTTTGGTTTCAGGATAGCACAGTTTGGTCTCCGTCTATCTCTAATGCCTTCCTCTTCCTCCACATACACACACACACAGTGCCAGATGCAGTGTGTGCGTTGGTTGTTGTTCTCTTGATGTACTCCACAGCCCAGTGTGTTCAGATCATCCTGGCTAATAACTTCCTGTTTCCTGTTTCTGACTCTGCGACTTCCTGCCTCACTGAGCCACGTGGACTCAGACCCAAGGAACACACAACTGATATGTCACACGCTCTTGAATGAATGTGCAATCCCACAATACACCTGCGACCTTTCCTTTCCCTCTCTATATCCGCACCGAACGCACATCCTCGTGTTGTTGTAAATGAATTATAGGCAGACAAAGATCCTGAAAGTCCATTAAACTGAGGATGTTACATCTCATTACTAACGGCCACGAGCTCTGTGTACTTTTGTAGTCTTACTGTAGGTCATTCACTTTTTGCATTTTGAATATGTCTACGTGGGCTGTGGGAAACTGCTATGTGCATTTCTCAGTAAATTATAACATTTTGTAGACAAAACATCTATTGATCGAAAAGAAGAAAAATCAGCATATGAATTGATAGATAAAATAATCATTAGTTGCAGTCCTAAAGCGGACTGACCACTGTCTGGTCCATTATTACTGTATATCAGGATACCTCGTCATGTATTACTGCTTGAGCTACATTAAGAAGAGATTTTAAGATTATTGAAACTTACAAAACTTGACATCCCACACATGATGACTATTTTCTCCAGCATACACAGAAGACAGGTTAGATTCAGGTCGCTAGGCAACCATGGAAATCCCAAAACAACACACATTCTTGATTGTTCTGGCACCAAAACAAAAATGGACATCCATTAAAAACCATTTGGTTGCTAATTTATGATGTAATTTATTTGGAAAAGGAAAAAAAAAAGAAAGGTAAAGTGTTACATATGGATAAGATGGTTGATTGACAGAACAGGGGCAACAAAGACTGCACTCTGCAGAGGAAGCTGGAGGGGGAAGTGAACTTTATCAAAGTGAGGTGAACTTCAGGTGAGCTGTGGCTCTGCACTGAAACGTGACTATAAAATAATTCTCACTTATGGCACAGCACCTTATTTTACCATTTCCTCACCAGATTTCTGTTATTTCTCCCACAACGGTCCAGATTCCAGTTGAAAAAAATGTTATCTTAAAGTAATGAGAATGACAAGCAGGAAATGAATCAGAAGACAAATTACTGAAATCCTTTCAGACCGTCAACACCAGTTGACCCAGTTTGGAACAACTTTGTAAGAGTACTGACACCAAAATCATACTTCTATTAGCCCAACAGCCATAATGTTTGTTCCAAAAGATTTAAGCCTTAACAAGGTGCATATACTGAGTTTTAGCTACATGTGGTGCAGAGTTAAAATACACTGTGCTTTACACTACACACACACACCAGCCGGTTTCCAGTCACCAGACAGCGTCATCTCAAAGAGTGAATCAACATTGTTCTCCTGTTGTTGCTCTGCCGTCCCGTCGCTTGATGCTGACAAAGACAAACACAGAGCTCCACAGGATGTTTACGACACCTGTATCCTTCACCTCTCCCATTACCTACTCTCTCCACTGTTACCTCTAGCCTCCATCTCTTAACCCCCTCTCCTCACTTTTACTCCCCATCTCTTGTCCCCTTGACCATCCTCTTCCTCAATTCCTCCCCCTGTATTCTCCACCCACTGCTTGCCCTTATTTTCCCAGACCGTTATTCAGCTTGTTAACAGCTCACTGCAGTCATAGGAAATAGCATGACGGTGAGCTAATGTCAGCTTCCTGTTTGACACATTCATACAATGTTTTGACGCTAGTCAAGGTGAAAGCCGTAAACACGGGCAGACGGAGCAGGACGCGGACATCAGGGGTTAACTGGAGGTTGTGCTGTGGATCACAGAGGCTAAAAAGCGACATCCCATGTATTAATTCCAGACAACGACGCGGGTTCAGTCGACGACATCGACCGCGTGTCATTTCCTCACCCTGTCAGTTGTCTTCCTCTCTTAGACAATAAAGTAGAAATATGATTAAGCAATTTTCTTATGTGGGGATTTGCTTTTCGCAGGTTTTACAGACGGTAACAGAAAGGGAAGGAGTTAGTACGATGTAAAAAGGGAGTGTAATTGAATGTAGTTTAATATCATCAGTGAGGTGGGAGGTAGCGTGTTCGCCTACATGTTCTCACTCTTCTGTCAAGGCCCGCTGACTGTGGCTCGTCCCTGGCTGCTCTCACACATCATTCACTAATGAGTGAGTGACATCTGCTGGGGGCCTGGGTGACAGAGCGCTGTCACCCTGCCTGACACTGGGAAAACATGTCTATTCATCCATCCATCCATCCATCCATCCTGCCTCTGTCCTACTGCCGCAGCAGGCATGTTGGAAAATGTAAAGGTCGGTAAGTCACACCAGAAAGTTCGTCTTCTGAGGACTGGAAATAAATAAATGTCATTTATTTGTAATTCATGTATAATTGTGTGTACTATTTACTTATAATATGTAACCAATGTATTAATTGTGATTTATTTCTAAAAATGAATCATAGTAATGTTTAATAATATAGACACATTTCCTTAACAGTTTCCGTTTTTTTTATAATTGGTTGGACCATAGGGGGTTTTACATAGCTTGTTCTGCATATTACTGACACCTGGTTTGAGATATCTCCCTTCTCATAAAGTCACAGTGCTTCTGCTTGCATCAGCACTCAACCTCATAACAATTTGTGAGCAGTGGATTATGAGCTTCTTCTACACAGTAAGACTCCCACTGGTGGTGGTCCTGACAACCCGATATTTCCACTTTCCCCTCGTTTCACGCCAATTGATGGACGACGCCAATTGATGGGTGACACTGTCTCCGCGGTGTGCAGGGAAAATTCTGATAATTTACTGTAAAATGGTACAAATTGGCACCAGTCGTCAAGTGCTCCTTGGAGATACATGGTGTCTGAAGGACATTAATGTCCATTTACCTCACAGCTACAGCTTTCTAGCCGATATAGTCAGTTTCAAAACGAAATAAGTTAAAAATGTACTCTGGAAAAATGATTGACAACCACCTATATTCTCAAATGTAGTAGTTTTATAGGTAGTAAAGAATAGAAACTTCAGATAAAATAACTTGAATTTAACTTTTTTTCTCTTTTGTATGTGAGCGACCCGTTGCTGTTTAAGTGTCCTTGAGCAAGACACTGCATTCCCACCAGCTCCACATCTGCTGCTCTGTAGCCGACCCTGACCTCTGACCTCTGATCTCCCTGTGGAGACGATGACAATTTGCCCACTGGGATCGGTAATATATCACATTATTATGGTTTTATCCCACTCGTTGCAGTGATTTGACACTTATAGAGCACGATCACTGGATTCATCTAAAACAACTCTGTTAAATCTGAGATCACGAGATTCACTAACATCAGGCAGCGTTCTGCAAATCAAACACAATGTCTGCTGGCACTTATCTCATCCCATATACTTGAAGTTTCACACCTCACTTAGCTCTGCTGAACGTCACTGTGTAGCATGATGGAGAGCTGTGAGGGGAATGAGAGGTGGTGGAGGGGTGGACGGGTGGGAGGGGACAGAGGGTATTAGAGGAGAGGCAGAGGTGGAAGAGGAAAAAGTCGAGGAGAGGAAAGTTAGAAGGAGGAAGGGAGGGAAGAAAACTAGAGGCCAGAAGTAGAGCGAACTTACTAGGACGTTACTGTGGTTTTACATTTCTAAGCTCATGATATGCAACGGACTGTTTATCATTTCCAACTGATACATTTCAATATTGATTTCTTATCTTCCACGAAGCCATTGATCTCTTTAGATTTCACTACAATATGAAAACCAAACCTTCTTAAGATAAAATAAATCCATCACAGCTGTTGGTTGGTCATCTTAATATATGATAATATTGATATTTGTGAGTTTGAAAAATCTGATAACGATGTATCCGCCTATAGCAATCTATCAATATGAACAAGTAAGATAAACAACAGTTAACAGTGACAACAATTGATACGGATCCCTTAGATTTGTTTTTTTAAATAATTGTGACCAAGATGCATCCTGAGCGGGATATTTTACAGTGTAAAAATCTATTTTGCTCTACCATGGATAAACTATGCAATGGAGATGTTTCAGGGTGCTCAATACTTTTCTAAAGATCATTTTCAAGGACTATTCCAGGACTATTCAGTGATGATCTAGCTGGTATGACAGACAGGGATGGCGCCATAAATTCCTCTATGTGGAAGTCTGATTTAAAAGACGTGCAGTCTGTGGCTATAACTTTTCTATGAAACCATCTCTTACATGCTTAGAAATGATGACAAATTAATCATAGAATAATGCAAACACACCTGCAGACGTAGGCATACCATGTGACGTGACTTGAGGGTGCGTTCACAGCGTTTACGCAACATAACAGCCTAGCCTGAACATAACTTCGGCCTTTAAGATGGCAATAATATCCGTTTTGGGGAGCTCTGATAGATAGCCTACAGTTCATTCTCAGCTAAAGGAAAATAGGAGAATGTTGAAATAATTTTCCAGAACATTTTACTTTTACATTTTTCTTATTCTCCATGTGTTTTCAATGACTGGAAAATTGGTCAGCTGCTTTCCGGTTTTTCCAGGACATGTGAGAACTAAGTCAAATTACCTAAAACCTAGTTTGCCATTTCTTCCTGCAACTTCTTGTCATTTATCGGCCGACATATGCACCGAGAATGATACATCTGCAATGAGCCTAAAATTTTGCAATTTCCTACATTAAAAACATGTTCTTTGGCAGCCAACTTTGTTCCATAAATTCACATGAAAATGCATCACCACACAATGATAAGTTAACTTTGTTTAAAATTTAAGAAGATTCACATTCACTGTGATGATTATCTTGAGTTTTAAATCCTTTAAAGTGATTTTCAAACCCATTTATAATGAACAGAAACAATAAATGGATACCTGGTGGTTGGAAATCAACAGAATCTACAGTACGCTTCAGAAAATATTCAAAACTAAAGTGAACTATATGTGATTGTGAAAGTTACATGCTAAAGTGTATAAAACCAACAGTATGGTCCTTTAAAAGTCTTATAGTTGATGAAAATCCACTCAGCACATGCACGGCCGTGTTAACTTGTAACTCCGGCAGGAAAAAAAACACCAAAAAATTGCTGTTTATATGCAACAGCTCAAATGAGTTTAGCCCAAGAGCTGCATAAATTCCTACAATGCAAAACAGGCAAGAGACTGACAAAGAAAATGAGGAGGCTGGAGGTGAGGTGATTGGGGAGGGCTTGTTTTGCTTCCCTGGTCCTCCCTCCTGACATACACGCTGAACACAAATATCATTCATTAACAGTAATGTGCCATCTTAACGCTGATGGATGGGGCACAGGCCCACAGCCTCACACACACACACACACACACACACACAGCTATAAAACACACAGAGACAATTTAAAGACGGACCTGCTGGGAAGCTGGGATGGCTGACTATCAGTCACACACACACACACATGCATGCATATATACACGCATGCATGCAAGCAGGCACAGACACACAGTCATACACACAGAAGCCTGGAGCTCAGGTGTCAGGCTAGCACGCTGCAAATGAAGACATTTCCTACAGCTGGCAACCTTTGATGGCTCTATGATTCCTCCGCCGCTCACTAGCACTCCTCAGAGGAAACAAGAGACGTGAGAGAGAGGGGAAAGACTGACCAACATAAATAGAGAGACACGGTGAGCCAAAGGAAGACAGTTTTTAAGCCTCAAGTAGAGAGCTGCTATGAAACGAAAAGAGGTGTCTTTGGGTTAAAAGTGCTATCTGTACTGTTTTACATAAATGAATCATTACTGTATTATTTTTTAGATATTATCTCAGGTGCTACAAACAAGAAGACTAGCTGCCTTTACTGGTCTCTATGCATGCATTACTTTACATACTAGTCTGCAAGGCCAGCAGGTCAGATTTGGAATACTGAAATCAACTTTACGGCACAAAACAGGAAGATATTCACACATCAATATTTCTGTTTTTTAGCGTCCTTCATCAAACACCATTTTCCACAAGCCTCTGTGAGTGAAATGTCACCACGTGGCTGCAGCTAATCCAGACACGGCTGTATCGATAGCAGCACAACGAGGGCCAGTGACTTGGTTTTTGGACAGCACCGATTACAATAAAGGGACGGACTGGGACGTAGAAGAAGCCCTGGAGGTTGACCCCTTGTGGGCCAACACATACTGAACATGAATAGTATGCAGTAGTCCCTGGCAGAGTTGTCATAATACACTTATTTTCACACTAGATCATGGATTTAAATATAAGTTTACCACAGGCAATTAATTAAGAGGTTCAGTAACATTTCATCATAACAAAAAAGGAAGGTGCAACCATTTCTTTCAAATAGAAGGCTTATATAAAAGGTATGAGTACGAAATGCCAGGAGAATTACTTATTATTATTCAGACAAATATTAACATGGCATTGTTAAGTTAAGTTATTGTAAGTATGAGATGGTATTACTATAAGCAAAATTAAGGTTTTTAGATTATTTTTTATTGGATAGTTTTCCACTGTTTACATACATCTATTTGGGAACAGTCCATGATGCTGAGTGTTTTTACCCAATGACAAACTTTAGCTATAGCCAGCCTACAACCACATAAACTCTAAACCAGCAGAGAGAGAGAGAGAGAGAGAGAGAGAGGTGTGTTTAATTCACTTACCGCCTAGTTGAAGTTCACTGTCCTTCATGGTGGCAAAGTTTCCAGGAACCACGTTCCTGTTTACCGGCTGTTTCTGACGAGAAAAAAAAGTGACTTACCAGTTCCCTTCACACTTTACCGCATTCATAGCTTCACAGTCGCATAAAACTACTAAGAAATGGAAGCAGACTACACCTGTCTTTCCTCCTCAGGTATTCCCTCTGTAGCAGTGGGTGTAATACCACATGTCACCACTCGAGAGGGGATAGCGCTGTTTTACCAGGTTCATTTAAAGAAACTCAATTAAAACTGGAGAAGACGAGACACAAAAATACAGTCAGGCCTATGAAAGACAAAGGTTTCATCTTTTTATGAAAATGACTTATTCAGTCTGTTTATTTATTAGTTAGTCTCATTTACATCAGTAATCGTTTTGGGTCCTGTTTTATATTTTTAGCTTACATATATTGTTGTTGTTGTGTGTCACTGTGTTTTATTATGTTATATGTTTTATATGTGAGCAAGAGGGTCAAAGTTCAAGTTACATTGTTATGATGAAGTTGCATGTCCAAATTGTATGCATACTGCATGTAACAGTACATGCTTTATAAGGGCAGCGGCAGTACTGTATGTACTAAATGTAAAAAAGAAAAAGTCTGCGATTTGGAACGCAGCCTGAGTCTAGAAGTACTGGAATCAGCCGCTTGCAGTGTTTGCAAACCAAACGCATATGAATACTTCATGTCAGCCAAAGTCCCTCATTCAAAATATTTAAAACTTTAATGGATATACGTAGAGCTGGATTGTCAATGCAGGATTTTAAACCCTCACACGGCTATTGTCCAATGACGTGAACATATCTACTATCTCTCCCATGTGACGTAAATGCTATTTTAGGCTCTCTCTTCAGGAAAGACATGAGCAATACTAGTAGCTAATACTGTTTCAAACCACAAGCTACTAAAACTCTTCTCAATGGGCTTTATTGTTGTTGTTTAAATCGGTCCAGACTGGTAATTAGCAACTTGACAATGACATATTGCTCGATATATATATACTTGAAATAGCTCGTCGCTATATAGCCTGTAAATTATCTGTCTTATCAATCTTGTGTAACAGCGAAATAAATAAAATAATGAATAAATAAATTACCATTTGCCTGCCTATGCAATATGCTAATAAGGTTAGCGGTCAGTTATTCCACTTTTCCTAATACATTTTCTCAATTTGATCCCCGGTCCAACATCCCATCACCTGCTGGCTATTCAGATGATAATATTAAGAGATGAGAGAGAGAGAGAGAGAGAGAGAGAGGGAGATTCAAATGATGATATTAGAGGAGAGGGATGGTTAGAGAGATGGCTGCTGTCACCGTTATGCGTCTATGACACCTCAATGTGCAATAGTCATTTGTGCGCGTGTGGTCGTGTGTGTGCATGTGTGCATGTGTGTGGTAATATGAGAATTGATGCTGAGGGCTGACCTCTTCTGCCCCTCTCATTTCCATTCAGCCATTTTAGTTCTTTTCAGAGTCGGCGGAGCCATTGTGGCTCAACCGGGGAGCAGTTTGTCCTCATTAGAACTGTTCTGAATGAAACCGGAGAACAAAGCATGGTGGGTATACATTTTGATGTCGTAGGCCTATAGCTGAAGAAGAGAGGAGAAGAGATCTGTCCTGTCATTTATCATTGCATAGTTAATTAGTGTTTTTTAATACACATGCCATATGCACAAATGAAAAATTAACAAGGTTGTGATTTATGATGAGAGGATAAGGACGCCAATAAAGAAATCATTTGACTATAGTTTTCCGCGCGGTTCTTACTTTGTAAAGTACCGGGGATGTGACACGAGCATCTGTTTATCTGCATGCAGACCTGATGATATGTGAGCTACAATGAGCATTATCATATACGGAGCAAAAAATGTCTTGATATATAAGTCCATGCTGCCACGCCGGCGTTATGGTTATGGATTGGGCACATTCCATAAGTGCGAGGATTGTGCTGTGAGCGAGGCAGAGATGTATCGGCCATATAAAAACTGAATCTGTGATGTAGTTAATCATTTATTCAGCTAGCTTCTTCATTCCTTTAACACCTACCACCTATGCAGGACCATATTTTTCCAGGCAAAATAATTCAAAAGCTGCTTCCTCTTCTGTGTTCACCATCTCCCCTGTTTTCTCACCTCCTTTTTCCACCGCTATCAATTCGTTTTTCTCTCATCTTTGTTTTATTCAACTTGATTTTACTCCACTTGCTCTCTCCCCTCTCTTTTGCAGTCGCAATTCTTTGTCTCTCCGTCTCTTCCGAGCTGTTTCATGTACGGACAGGTAGCAATCAGGCTTTTACTGGAAGCAGTCGTGTAGAATGGGGACCGTATCCTCAATACACCTGTCAAAGGTCATTTTACAGTGTTACAGAGACAAAAACACACCCACACACACTCACGCCCGGTAGAGTGGAGAGCGGTCAGTGACAAATGCTGACAGATTGATCCAGTGAGAGTCCAGTCGGTGTCACCTGAAACCATGGGAGGTGGATTCAGTGTGTGTGAGAGAGAGCTTGTTGTTTCCTTTATTGTTTCTCTGTGATGCCACCAGATGAAAGCAAAGGCCTATAAACAAAAAAAGGATCACATTATAAAGAAAACATACAAAATCCTAAAGAATTAAACACACATTGACACAGTAAACCTGTGGAGATATGTGTTGTGCATTAAATCATGCCACAGTAGCTGTAAAGTCAAAACAAGGCTGTGTAATCACAAGTATCATGTCAGCAACTTTTATTTTGAAATGCAATTTAAAATATGGAGGCCTTTGATGCCTGACAAACTGAACAAGCACAGTAAAGAATATTTAGCATCTTTCAGATATCAGCATTTTTTTCTTCGGACATCTCAGATAATGTAAGTCAGAATGAATGAATGTCAAGGATACTAAGAGCTAATTTGTCCTGTGAGAACTCAGCCCAAATCGTTCCATATGTAAGGAAAGATGTCTGTCGATGTTTGGTTCAAACTAGGACTATCAAATGATTAAAATGTTTAATAGTTAATCGGGAATAATCGCAAATTAATCTCACATTTTTTATATCTGGTCAAAATGTACCTTAAATATGCTCAAATCATAACATGGCAAACTGCAGCCCAACAGGCAACAACAGCTGTCAGCTTGTCAGTGTGCTGACTTGACTATGACTTGCCCCAAAACTGCATGTGATTATCATAAAGTGGGCATGTCTGTAAAGGAGAGACTCGTGGGTACCCAGAGAACTCATTTACATTCACATATCTTGAGGTCAGAGGTCAAGGGACCCTTTGAAAATGGCCATGCCAGTTTTTTCTCATCAAAATTTAGCGTAAGTTTGGAGCGTTATTTAGCCTCCTTCCCTACAAGCTAGTATGACATGGGCTAAGAGCCATAGAAACAGATAGCTTTAAGGGTCTCCCAAAAGAGAAAGGGTTTTGTTTATGTGATTTCGGTGTGACTGAAGGTGATGTTCATTTTATGTTTTATTTCTCATTATATAATTATTTAAGGGTTATGATTTTTTGTGGAATTTCCTTAACTTTTCTTCAGGTTAGATGATTTTAAAAGACTTGAGTTGTGGACTTTTTTTGGCAGATTTTGTTTGCAGAGCTTGGGATATGAGACATGTAAAAAGTAATGTTCTTTTTTTTTTTTACTACTGCAATGGTTTTCTATAGTTGAGTCTTAAAATCTTGATGAAAACTGAGATTACATATACAGTATGAAAAACTGTACAAAGCTTGTTTCCACTGCCCCTAAGTGGCCAAAAAATAATTTAATGCAGGTTTTTCTTTTTTCTAATTATTATTATTTTGGCCATTTTATGCCTTTATTGCACGGCAACAGCGGAGAGATGTCAGGAAACGAGGGAGACACGGCGGCTCACGGTGGGCGTCTTCACCCCTAAAGCCGCGGGGGGCAGTATACAGTAAAATATCTTTATATTACAGAGTGATATACCTCATTTTACCCTTTTTTCCGCATACTGACGCCAACTACTAAATTGTCAAAAGGTGAAGCTGCATTGAAAAGAAGGGATATTTTATGCAGTGATTGCGGTGTCCTCCTGTTCACCACAATAAAGTCCTCCCGCTTTGTCCTGGTTTCACCTCCCTCCAGGCTAAACACTCTCACTCTCATCCCTGCATTGAAATTTATGAAAATCATCTCTGTAATATTCAGCCAGTGCCTGCCTGCCTGCCTGCCTGTTATATATATTTATATATAACAACCTTATTAAATCAGCTCAAAGTAGGACGATCCCATGATTACATTGAAGAGGGGAGGAGAGGAGGGGAGGACAAAAAGAGGCGAAAGGGGGAGAGGGAAGAAAAATCAATGCCACTCGGTAATTGCATATTACAGCGTTATTTTGTGCATTGATATTGATAATACGTATGTTTACATTTGCCGTGATTAAAATCAATGCCGTAAAGTGAGTTATGACAGCGTAGCCTGATGGGACGGCTTTATGGCTGCAAGGGACTAATGAGGTGGTTGATGGGGAGGAAGGATTGCCTCCATCCATCTCTCCACTGAACGCTTCCTGCGAGGGACTGAGGGACCGATTCTCACTGACTGTCGTCTGTAACACGCCATACAGGACTCGTTTTTTATCTCAACATTTTTTCACAAAACATTTTAAAGATTCTGTCGGTGGTGTCACAGTTCCATTCTTGTTCAGTATCACTTGTAATAGTAGAGAGAAAACACTCTTAATACTAAAAGAAAGGTGATTTTAAACTCAATACATGATTGAAAGTCCCAACAGTTCAACAGTTCAAACAATACAAAAGAAGTCATTAGCTGTATATTCTCATATGAGTCAGAAGAACAAAAGAAACCGGGAAACTAAAGGGTTCAAACAAGGGCTAAAGAATGACCAAAATTCCAGTGAGCACAGCATATGATTATCGTTTAGAAGTGTCCAAAAGTCCAAGATATCCTTTTAATATTTTAGCCATGCTAGTAGCGTGGGATGACAATGTCAGTCCAACCCATTCTCACTCCCAAATTGTCAACTACTGACCGAGCGTCTGTATGAGAGGCACCGGGATTTCCACTAACTCCAATGTAAACTCATACGTGTCATTATAAGACAGTCAGAGCACTAATATATATCATATGACATTTTCAATACATACACTATAGTGTACAACAACACATGGGCCCCGTAAAGACAGCAAACTTTATCACTCTTTCCATTCTTTCCTTTCACAATAAAAGCCCTAGACATACAGTATACACTGCGTAATGTTTACCCAAGAAAAATTCAATCAGCATTTCACTAAAAGGAAACTAAAATAGCTTAAAGTAGTTTAGGCTACACAACAATTTACTTCAGACAGACTGCCAGACGCTGCTCTGGGTCAATAGGCTCCCAGTCTTCCCAGTCTCTGCTGCAAATTTGCATTGCTGCTGGTATAAAGAGTTTCATGCAAACTATTTGCATTCAAGTGTTAAAATATCAACCAATCTTTATTTTTTCCCTTAGATGTGACCGTATAAAATATGTTTGTTTCATGATTATTTCAAACTGTGTGAAGTGATGCTTTAATTCCCATGATGGAACGCCTCCTCCTCTTGTTATATATCTCCCTCTAACAATGTAATGTCCCTCTACACTGAGAGCTGTTGAGTACAGTTCCTTTACTAACACTGTTATGTGGCTTTTTAGATACCATATTTTACGTTGGCTGCTAATGTTGGCTCAGTGTTTTTGGCGTCAGGTGCCTCCGTTAAGTGTAATGCTTCTCTGTGGTGTAAACGTGTTAGAGGGTGTTTCTGAAATTAGACCCACAGCAGAGGGGTCTAAATGCACTCTCAGTAAATGCACACATACAGTATGTCCACATGCATGTGCACACATAAACAGACACAAATGCACATCATGCACAGTAACCGCAACTTCTTTGGAAACCACAGACCATCTGCGATGATAGAGAGACGTGTAAGTGCTATCAGATATACACACACTGCTGCTGTAAGTACATTTATGCTCTGGCTGTGTTCTCACTGGCCTCCCCTAACCGCTTTATTCATGTGTTGATGGAGGCCAAATCATTTCTTTATTGAATCTGATTCTTGCTTTTAACTGCTATCCTATATAAGAACATTTTGAGTAAGCAGACTAAAGTGTCTTAAATGTTACTTTTACTTGCACAAGTAAAATACAATCTGGAAAATTTGGTTTTAGAGCACCAGTGCAAACATGAAATCCTGGTCCTGGCTAACATGGTGTAAAAGCGTTGTGGGCTTTTACACTGGACAAATTGTTGTTTAATGACTATGGGAAATCACTCCCGACTGAGAGGGTTGTACATTAACTTGCCACAAATATGGTTCGCTTTCCACAAACAAGTCAAAACACTCCACGTATCAAAATGCCAGGTTGTGTGTGTGTGTGTGTGTGTCTGTGTTTAAATGAATATGGGATACATTTGTCCATAGACCACAGTTTAGGGCAGCGGGAAGCACTTTCAGTCTGGATGTCAATCCATTGTTGCATATTAGGGACACAACCCTGTCCATTAAGTCAAATTCATGGAAATTGCTTTTTTTCCCCCTTCCGTTACAGATGGAGGGAGGGGGCGAAGAAGAAGTTAAGAGATGAATAGAGAAAGATAAAGGAAAAGATTGGCTCAGGAGGTAGATAGCAGCATCCATCCACTCATCCATCCCCCTTCTTCTTTCAGTTGTCCAGTTGTCGAGGCTCTAACTTTAATTAAAAGTTTCTGGTAGCAGAGGTGACCCGTCGGTGTCGAGGTGAGGGTGAGGCAGAGAGTGATTAGAGAAAGAGAAGATAGAAGTCAACATATCATCTCTCTTTATAAGTGTGTGTGCATGAGTATATCCAGCTGCTACAGAGTAATAAAGCATCAACTGTCTGGATAAGTGATGCCTTTAGAGGTAACATGTATTCTCAAATAGACCTTTATTTAGCTCAAATTAAGAGAGAGCCTTTATTTGAGACAGGCTATTATTAAAAGTCACCTGTATATTTGATCATATTTTAGCTAGAAGCCTCTGTGTTTGGTGTCCGGCTCCCATTTGCCGTGTTAATCTGCTGTTCCTCAATCTGTTTCACATTAAAAGCTTTCCGGGTTTTTACAGGACTTCACTTTCCCCGGAGAGCTTTTATTGTGAAACATCTGCAGGATGTGTTTATTAACAGCAGCTTAACTGCTGAAAAGTACCGTAAATTTTCAAATAACTAAGACAACTGGGCCTGTATTTGAGATATTAGAGACATATTTTAGGAAGGTGTCTCGCTGCTTTCTTATATGCTGTTGATGTTGTTTGCATGTTAATTCAAACTCAACAATTTGTCCATATTTACTTGACGTCTTGATAAATTTTAGCATAATGGAAATTTCCACACCACTAAATTCATCAGTAAATCTGATCTACTTTGCTATTTTCTTGTTCGGTGTTAAAACTTATGCCTACTGCATACTTCCTGCAAAGGTGTTTCACAATAAAAGCCTTTTCTAGTAGGCTTTTAATGTGAAACATCTGCGAGAATTTCATTTGACAGATTAACATCGTGTTTAAATGTATTATGCTGAATTTATTATTGTTATTATAGAACAGATAATTTAAAAAAGCCTTATTGTTATTATAGTACAGATAATAATAATAATTTTTTAAAAAAAATGCCGGTGTGCGCCCTTCCACATTTTCTGCATTGAGGTAATAAATTAACAAATAAAGAAATAAATAAATGCACTTTTCAACCCCGTAACTCTCTTTCTCACACCAACAATATCAGGGACCAATTGTTTCTTTCTATTATAATAAATACAGTTATTTATGAAAATAAAAATCATAGCTTTTGTCTTTAAACCAGCTAGGGTTAGGGTAATCCGAATTTGGCCTAGGGCACCAAAAGCACTAGAGACGACCCTGCACCCGCCAGTCACAATATTATTTACAACTTTATTTGTGACTCTTTATCTCTCACCTTTATCTAAATACAGATCTTCAATATCAGAGAGGCTTTTGAGACTTTAAGGTGTTTTATTCAACTGAAGCTAAAATACAGTTTTCTTATTTGCAATCAATCAAATATTTTCGTAACACTCTTTCTTCCTCCGGCCTCGATGGTGTGTATCTGTGCTTGTACGGTTGAACTGAACATGTGTATATCTGTTTTCTTGTCCCCAACCCCATCAGTGCTATAGGTTGTGAGTGTGTGTGTGTGTGTGTGTGTGTGTGTGTGTGGCTCTGCTTCAGACCAGCAGATCGTTGCGGTGTTCAGGCCACGGGGACAGTGAAATATAGCCACAATTAGCCCTGGACACAGTTCAATGATGATAGAGAGGCTCGGCACCCCTTAGACCATGATTAAAAGGCCTGCCCAGCCCAGCGCTGATAAAGACAACTGATCTCACATTATTAGTAGTACGATCACCACCTACAACCACCAACCAGCAGCAGCCAGCAGCTTCATCCTAATGTGATCTGTGACGCCTTTTGTTCATTTATCACTCACCACTCAAACTATTTAGTTCTTAATTGGCATGTTTGCTGTGTTCTTTATTCCTCTTTTGAATCCTTTACATGTTAATTTATATTTAAATATATGACGTTTCTGCTGTCCTCCAAATGGGATTTTTTACCTAAAGATTTTGTAAGTCCTTTCCCCACCAAAATCCAGGAAAATTGTGAATAAAATAACGAACAACGGAACATCTAAAATGTTGTTTTCATTTTATAGATATCTGTATTGTATTTCAAATCTTGATTCACACATTTATTGCATATATTATGTATGTATTATGGCATTTGAAATATATTTAATGGACATTTAATACAAACAAACCAGGAGAGAAAATGTTTTTGATTTCTGGTTAGGTTCGTCCTGAATAGCATTTTTTGGGCTTCGAAGCTTCGGTGAAAAATATTCAAAGGTAATTAATAATGTTGTGGGATTATTTGTTGTTACATGGGCTATATGGGAATTTATACATTATTATTACATACTTATATATATAAAAAAAGCAAAAAACAAAGGATTCAAATACTGATTTGTAGGGTCGATTATCATGGCAACGGTCGAAGCTTCGAAGCATTCGGGTCAGCCCTAACTCTGGAATAGGAAAGGTTTTTGAATTATGCGTTTTGATAGGTTTACTGTATTTCTTAGTTTATTTAGGGTTGTTTATCCTTTTTAATTTTATCTTGTGCTATTTAAGATCTCAGTTTTCCCCCTCAGAATTAGAAGAAAGTCCTTTTTCATAGTTTTTTTTCCCCTGAAACCTGCTCTAGAAATGATTTTAGACGAGCCTGAAGCTGTCCAACTCTCCCACCTATTCAAAAGGATGCACTATTTTTTTTCCCCATCTGCTCATCTTCCTCTATTTTCTTTCTTTTTCCTCCTCACTCCCTTCTTCTCAGTCGCCGTCATGCTCGTAGATCAATGCTGAGACCTTCTTTATCTTTTACACATCAGTAGTGCGGCGCCGTTCAGCCCTCCGCCCCATTTATTCTCAACACCTTTTTTTCTTCTTCTTCTTTTTTTTTTTTTACATCCAGACCTGGTAGTGATAATGCTGCTGCTCTGTCTCTATTCACCGTTCACAGTCAAGTCTGCAGCGGGACAACACTGCTCATCTGACTGACACCTGAGCTCAGAGAGCAGCAGGTATGAGCAGAGGTCACAGAGGGTCACAGACACAAAAATAGGCATTCAAGCACACACATATATGGACAGTGGGTGTGTAAGCAAAGATATATGTGGATGCCCGCCATAGAAGACAGTCAAACAGTTGCAGAAATACAGCAAAATAGGAACAAGTAAACACACACAAGTACATAAAGACTGCTAGTCTGACACACACATCCTATACAACAGCCAGGCAGGTGTGCAGGTGTACACACACACAGTTGTAGTGACCATGGGGCAGATATACACCCACAATCCCAGCGTCCCTGTCCAAAACTGTGTGAGGAAAATCACTCCTTAAAAAAAAAACCCGGGAAAGGTTGATAGATGGAGGGCTGGTAATGAAATGGAGACATCAAGGAGCATGAAGAGGAGGGGAGGGGAGGGAGGGAGGGAGCGTGGAAACAACCCGAAAGAGAGGGAGAAAGAGAAAGAGAAAGAGAGAGAGAGGGGAATAAGAAGAATAGCCTTTCGCCTGTGTTCCATCAAGGGAGAAATTACACATTTACTAAGGTTTTTTCTTAAGACGACGGCCCTCATAGATCAAACCGCTTGGATGTACCAGCCAATTTTCAACATGAAATATAGACACCAGAAATCTATTACACCTGTGTTCTCTCTCTCTCTCTCTCTCTCTCTCTCTCTCTCTCTCTCTCTCTCTCTCCCTCCTCCCTGTCTGCAGCTCTCTCTCTCTCTCACAAAGGTTGATGCATCTACATCACTGTCTCCTCTCCTCTCTGTGTCTGCCCCTAGCGTCGCTCTCCCTCTCCTCCTCCGAGGCTATGGATCTCCCACTGTCTCCCCCTGACATGTACATTATGTTATCTGTCGGTACATCCGCCTGACAAATGGAGAAGTCGATCATATTCAATAATTATCTGACCTTTTCCCTTTGTTGTATTTCTGTTGCTTCTGTTAGCGGGGTGACGTTAAGAAGACTTAAAGGTAGATTCTTTTCTTTTTTTTACTGAAGCAGGTGATATTTGTGAGAGTGATCACTTTATTGTTTTTCTGGCTTCAGACAAAAGTGTTTTGAGCAATCTCCAAAATCGTAGGATTTTGATTTTGATATGATGATCTGTATTTTAAGATGCACAGTTGTGGGAATTTCAGAGGTATTGGAAAAATGTCTGTTTTAATTCATGGAAAAATAAAAATAGTGGACAATGTAAAGTATAAAATCTAACCAAGTTTAGACATTCATTCCCCTTATTTTGTAGAAATGTACAACTTTATTGAATTAGGGAATCTTTTATGTGTTTTTTTTTTTTTTTTAGAAAGATTAACACAACAGCAATTTACCTTGAAAATACATTCATAAAAGCAAAAGCAAAATTCCATGAATGAATTGCAAAAGAAATTGGTAATTTGAGCCTTTAAAGTCTTATTTTCTTTAAAACAAAAAATAATAATAAAAATAAATTCAGAATATCTCAACTTCTTTTTGATGTAAATTTACTTGTTTCATTTATTTCTAAAACAAGTTTTATATTTCTTGATTCAACCTGCCTTGTTCTTTCTTTTTTTAAAAAAAAACAGAATCATTTCTAGAAAATCATTTCAATAACATTTTACTTTAATCCCCCAATTAGTATTTACAAGCACTATAAAACATCATACACTATAATGTAGTTTTAAGTGTTTAATAAAGTACATTATTTGTTAGAATTTCAGGATCAGAAAGACATGTTTTATATTACTGCTGTTTAAACTATATTGTCATTCATTATCTATTTATACACCAGAATCCACACCAGAGTTATAGTTGTTGACAAATACATTAATAAATGCTTGTATCTGCTTAAAGCTACATTAAGTCTTTTCTAAACATTTAGTATTTTTATTTATTATACTGCATTTAAATGCTAAATGGGGGGTTAAAGTAAAGTGCTACCATTATTTTCTAGACAATGAGATGATTTCTATAGGATAAAGGTTGAAATAGACTTTTTTATTACCAGTTGAAATTACGTTTAAAGCCACTGGTTTGACTTATTTATTGCCTCGAAAAACACCACATGGGGAGGCCTCCTGGTGGGTATAAGGTTTAAAGATGCAAAGACAAAACGCCAAAATGATCGCCACATCCAGAAACTGTAGCATTATTAAATGTTGTAAAACTAAATTGATATATTATAAAGGGAGTATTAATTTAAGGATGGAAACAAATTGCAGACATATGACAACAATAGTAATAGAGTGCTTTTCAAGATACTCAAAGACTCTTTACGTGACAAATTAAATAAGTAAAATAAATCCTAGAAGACTAAAACAGAATACAAGCACACAGTGGCTCAGGATATAAAAATCAAACATTAAAGGTGCAGTGATCTGGCAGCATCTAGTGGTGAGATTGCAGATTGCAACCAACTTCTCCCATGTGCCAAGCGTGTCGGAGATCTACGGTGGCCGATGTGAAAACATGAAAACGTGAAAATGTGAAAACGTGAAAATGTGAAAACATGAAAATGCGAATGTCCCTCTCTAGAGCCGTTGTTTGGTTTTTCCGTTCTGGGCTACTGTAGAAACATGGCGGCTGGCTCCGTGAAGAGGACCCGCTCCCAATGTAGCTATTAACGGCTCATTCTGAGGTAACAAAACACGACAATTCTTATTTTCAGGTGATTATACACTAAAGAAAACCTACTTATTATTAATATTATATTCAATTTCTGCCAATAGATCCCCCTAAATGTTGCACACGATTCCTTTAAAAGGTGAGTTTTGAGTAACTTCTTGAACATATCACGATCGGAGCAGTGACGGATGTGCCTGGAAAGAGAGCTCCAGAGGGAGGGGGCGGCTTTGGAGAAGTCTGTCACCCCAGGTCTGGTGCTTGATCCTGGATGATGGGGACAGGAGGAACGGAGGCTGCGGGAGAGAGTGTGGTGGTGGAGAAGGTCGTGTTTTTAGACAGGAGTCGTGAGGTCATGATGTATGCGTAGGAGTGAGTGAGTAGACCAGCAGCAGAGTTCTGGATATATACTGTTGAGGACTTTGGAGGATGTACCATGAATAAAACTATAGCAGTAGTTGAGTTTTGGAGACTTGTGGACACCCCGCATTACTGTCCTTGCACACATGCTACAACAGTTAGTGCAGAAAGTTAGAAATCACCTCAGCTGAACTGCAGAAGAAGGATACGCTGGACTATTTTTAATTCACTGGGCCCTTTGAACACCACACCTGACAAAATAAGGAAATTAGAGATGTTAAAGAGGAAAAAAAAGGTGCTGATATCATGCGTCCATTGTTCAGAGAGCTGAAGGTGTTGTTACAGTCTGACCTGTTAATGGTCAGTGCAGTACGAACAAATAGAAGTCAAACAGCTGACACCTGGACAGCAGGATGTGTTTGGTCACCGCACATCCTGGAACACCCACTCACAAATCTAACACTCACACACATGCACGCACACACAGATTGACTTGTGACTTCAAATATTTAACACAAAGCACATAAACTATTTGAAACTATTACCAGAAACATGATTTCACAGAGACGACACAGGTAGCAGCTATACATATTTTGGCACAATATTTGCTGGTGCAGCCTGTAAAAATGTCAAGATTGTGTTTTTTTTTCAGAGATAAAACATTCAAACCATGAGCAATGCAATCTTTCATAATGATTAGATCCATTCCTCCCACCCACGTTAGCTCTGGGCCAATAGAAACTCTGATAGGATTGTGGCACATCACGTCAATCTGTCATGAATCAGTCACTTCTCTCAGGGCGCAACGAACCGTTCCTGCTGCTGCTTAGCTTAGCTTATTAGCCAGCCAGCTGGCTGGTGAACATGGAGAAATATTTGAGTCAGTCCATATCGTCAAGTGATGCTAAGACCAAACTAGATAATTGAGAAAATATGACGACAGTTATGTCGAGTGTGACCCAGCGTCCTTTCCATAGGCCTTGCCCAAAATGCGTCTTGTGTTTTCAGGTGATAGTGGACGAAGCCATGAAGCCGGCCAAGCTAAAGCGACATCTGATTACAAAGCACCCTGAATATCAGGGCAAAACAACAAGGTGTTAACATGATTCAAATTGAACCGGTTTCTATTTATCACTATGAAACAGGTCTGAAGTATTTAGGTTGAAAAGTTTCAGAATACAAATAGCTCCAATGGTATCTAAGAGTACAAATGGTAGTAAGCATTATGCTTAATCTGCGTTATGATTATGAGGGGGTCCTTGGAAAATGTTCTCCACTTTAAGGGGTCCCTGGCCCCAAAAAGTTTGAGAACCACTGATAGAGATAATTCTTTTGAATAGAGAAAACACGTTGCTGTTTTCAGTGTACAGTGTACAGCAGAAGTAATACTGACATCAAACCATCCACACCTCCATGAGTTTCACATCCTAATACACACATACGGTTGACACTCCCACCTCCCCTTCATCACACGACTCTCCCGACTGATAGATGCTGTGATACAGGAGAAAGGACGGTAAGTAGAGGGAGGATCTTCATGTTAAATTCACTTAGCTGCCATATTTTTTCCCTCCAGGACAAGATTAATTGCGTTATAACTTGTTTCAGGTTGGGGCGGAGGGGTGCGCAGAGAAAAATGGCAGCGCCTGCCGGTCCAACCCCGAGCCCCCTTCCTCTCTCCCCTCCTCTCTGTGGCGACCATCTCTTAATACATCCTGAGAAATTGAGGTTAAGAGGGGATATCCAGGGGGTTATCTGGCATCGCGGCGCTCGGCGTGGGGAGATTGATGGTCTTAAGAGGCCGGGGTGCTGTGGTCATATTCATATGGTAATTCCTCCCTATTGTCCCTGCGGAAACCGAGGCTTTCTTTAATCTGAGAGGGAGGCCTCCTCTCCCTCTCTCTGTTGAAACGAAGCCCAGCGTCACTTTATCATCTCCACAGATGCTGATGATGACGACGGGTTGCCGGTGACGTCTGGATGGATGTATCGCAGTAACATGTTTTTTTGTGTGTGTTTGAATCAAGAAGGAGAAGAGGCCGGTGGGAGCATTGTTGATGGATCACGTTAGAGGGTGTTTTTTTTTGGGGGGGGGCATGGTGAATATAATGATAACTCTATACTGGATGTGATTTTAATCCCCCTCCCTCTCAGAAAAGAAGGAAAGATAACTTCAATCCATTTGTGACTAAGAAGCATTAAGTGCTGATAATTTCAACTCCCGAAGTCCAATTCGGAGATAGCAATCCCCTGTGATAAAAGTATTTTGGTTTTACACTTGTAAATCCATCTATTCAAACGTCTGGGATTGTATGAATGCATTATACCTTTTCGTTATCTTCTTTTTTTTTGAGGCGCTTGTACTTTACAACGTGGCATATTTGCTTCAAAATAAGAATGAAAGCCTCATCTTTTAAACCTTCCATCGAATCAACCCTTAAAGCTGAAATCCACAACTTTAAATGTTTTTCTCTCCCCTCCAACAGATATATTAACAACAAATAGATATCATGGGTGCAAGTTCCCTGCTTTATGTTCATGGTCTCTAACGCCTGAAGGCAGAGAAAAAGAGGGAAATGTAAATTTTACAAACAATTTGTGGTGGAAAAAATTGTAGATCAGCCGATCAGTTCAGATAATGTGCAGTAAACCTGCCTGCGGTCGATCTATACGCTCGTGTGGTGAATCTATACGTGCGGCGCGAGATCTCCCATAATAAATGGCTTATCTATATACTTGGTGGATCTATATATCCAGTACATGGCTGATCGATAGCAATGAATCTGAGCTCGGTAGATAGACAACAAGATGTCTCCTCTGAGACACACATATATACAGGAAGAGAGACAGAAAAACAGGGAGATATTTCCTGTGCTTCGCTGGGTTTTTATTGTATTACATAACTTTGTATTCTCTTTTTTTGTGTCAAGATTACATATTAGTATCTGTAATTTGTTTTTCCCATCCATCCATTATTTATAGCCACCTAGTTCGTGCAGGCTGGATGGGGCCTGAAGCTGCCTGTTAGAAAAAAATGCAGGTATAAACAGAGAATATCAGCTGTCCACAGAACAGCTGGTCAGTGGATTCAAACCCATGGCCTTCTTGCTGTGAGGGGATGGAGCTCCGCTGTGCACCGCTGTGTTGCCATTTAAAAAAAAACTAAACATTATATTTGATTTAGCAGTCATTTTCACTTCATGGTAATTCTGAGAACATGGTTGCTAATTGTGAATGAATTAAAGTTGCTATTTGTTGCTCAACGTAGGCTCCTCGGCTGTATTTAGACCAACAATTGCATTTTTTTTTTTTGCTTAGGGGTTAAGATGCCAACCATGAACCTTGACATCCCCGGTTCCAGACCTTCGTTTCATCTCTCTTTGGCACTGTCTCAGCTAACGGTGCTAACAGCGCTAAAGGTCCTGACACACCAAGCCGTCGGGTGGCGGACAGTTTTGGGCTGTCCGTGAGCGCCTGTCGGCCTAGTTTTTGCGTTGTGTTCCGCACTATCGGCTCTAGTCTGCCCGTGTTGGAGTTTTTTCTGGCAATTAAACATGTTGAATTGGCAGCGGAGCTCGTCGGTGAGAGAAATCACTCTGATTGGCTGTTCAGCTCAAGTGAATTGGGGCATGAGAAGAGAAACGGACGTGAGGAAAGCAACGAGTAAAGTCAAGTCAATCTTCATCTCATCTGATCGTTCCAGCACGCAGATATTTTCACAACGACATGGCCGTCTGGAATGAAGCCAAGTGGTGAGTGAGAGTGGTGTGAAAATGGTCGGCAAACGGCGCTTTGTTTCATGTATGTGTATATCATGTACATCATAACAACAGCTTGTATGTCCGCAGTCCTCGGTCTTCTGGTTGCCCTTTTTGAAAGACAAATGTAGACTACTGGGACTTGCTAGTGTGGAGATTATTTCATCTCATGCAGGTGCAGAAATGACGTGGTAGTTGGCCTTCGACTGTCGTCTTTGCGGCGGTGTGTTTGGAGCACTAGTTCTTTGAAGTCGGTCGCTGTTGTCTTCCTTTATTCCCTCTTTTGGTGATCGCCCATGTGAATCAATGATAAAACCTACCAGTAGGTGTAGAGGCCCCTACTAACCCACATCTATGAGGCTTATTACCACTGATAACACTCATTTAATGTCCTGATAACAGTCTAACCGGCTGAGATTGCTTTAAACTTCACAGCAGGTATCCCTCAACTAACTGTAAATCTACTGCAGTGATGTTCACCTCAAAGAAACAGAAAGACAGGCCAAGAACAAAAATAGGTCTATGCAAAAGGAGGTTTTATCGATGCTATACAAACTAACAGAAATAGAGGGACTCAGAGAGAGAGAGAGAGAGAGAGAGAGGGCCAGGACACAAACCACAGCTTTGATTAAGTCGGTGCTGCAGTGATTTTCTCACCACTGCTCTGATCAGTCTCTTCAACGACCGCCCATTGACTTCCTGTAGCCCGCTGCTGGTGTGCGCACTTTTCCTCATATCACCCCTATCAACACACACACACTCACACTCACACACACACGCTCACCACCGCCTCCTCTTCTTAATCAATACCCATATTAATCATCCAAAATATCTGTGTGACAAACCAATTATTAATCTGCACCGTCAAGTCCAATACAGTGATAATGAATTTAGTGGGAATGCTGTGGACTCCATCCGTTCATTAACTGCTGATGGCTGCTGTAATGACTGCTCAATGTCACCGGGATATTCCACCGCTATTGATGAAGCAGAGACGATGGGCACACACACACACACACACACACATACACACATATATATATGCATACATATAGGGAGGCATGTTTGCATAGAAAGAGATACAGTCGCAGGTGGAGACAAACGAGTAGAAATAGATGGATAGATATCTGCCTCATCCACTAGAGGGTGTCATCTTTTCCTCTCCTCCTTCACTTCTCCCTCCTCATCCTTAACGTCCTGACATTTCCTCCCCTCCCCTTACTTCTTCCCTTCCTTCATTCTTCCTCTCCCTCTCTACTCCCCCCCTCCCTCTTCATATTGATGTCTTAGCTCCTCGCTCCAATAAGCATCTAATCAACAGCAGAGGGGATCAGATCAGATCACAGCAGGATGATGGATCTGGGAATCATTTACTGGGACTGGCCCACTCTGCTAAACCACGGCTACGCATCTTCAGGATGATAGCTTGATGAAATGATGAGCTCTCTCCGTTCCACACCGCGAGTCCACTGCTAAATAAGAGCTGGAGAAACTTTAGGATTGGGGAATTGAACCTCTCTTTTTGTGCAGATCAGTACTAGAATTCATGAATCAGGTACATGTTTGATGTTTAATATTTAAGTTCTTAATCTGATTATGATAGGTTTCCAACTTTACATGAATTATCATCTTAATTGTAAGTGTCACATGATGATCTGTATTCTCAGAGGCTGTCCTATAGACACCAAGTCATTGTAATATTTTATGATATTTGACATGAAAAAACTAAAATGTAATTAGTATTGTAAGTCCTCTGTAAAAAGAAGTACCATAATGTTTAACCCTTAAAGGACTGAGGTGTAACATTTAGTGGGATCTATTGGCAGAAATGGAACATAATATTAGTAAGTATGTTTTCTTCAGTGTATAATCATCTGATAATAACAATCGTTGTGTTTTCGTTACCTTAGAATGAGCTGTTTATATCTACATAGGGAGCGGGTCCTCTTCACAGAGTCCGCCATGTTACACTGCCATGTTTCAACAGTAGCCCAGAACAGACAAAGCAGTTTCAAGTTAAGTTTTCCTGCTTGGGCTGGAGTGGATAACATTATTTGCCGCCGCTCGCTCTCTCTCGCTTCATCGCTCACTTACAGACACGCTCTACGCACTCTACTCTTACAACAACTGGCTCTAGAGAGGGCCATTTGCGTTTTTGGGTCAGCCATCATAGCAATAGCAGTCCTACACACTTGGCACACAAGAGAAGTAATCTGCAACCTCACCGCTAGACACCGCCTGTTCCTTTAAATCATAACTTTGAGGAATATAAATAAACTACCAAATTCAAATAACTCTAGTACTGTTCTTACGTTCTACAACCAAAATCTCTGACCTGACAGGTTTCCTCTCTGTTATTTCAGCATTTATGTGACTTTTAAAGATTTTCATACACTTTTCAGCAGCTTAGACTCCCTACTACGTGACCGAAAGCCTTCAAGTGTTCAGTATTTGCACACCCAAAATAATGATGAATCATGTCATGCCTCTCTCTCTCTCTGTGTGTTTGTGGGTCACCGTTCAGTGAGTATCTCTGCCCTCCATGTTGTCTGATGCCAGCTCCCCTCTCCTCTCCCAGCAGCCTCTACATTTGCATACAAATGAACATCTAAACGGGCTCTATGACATAATTGACTTGCAATTAGAAATTTTCTTGAGCTGGTCACTTTGCACTGGATGGAGCGAGTGCACAAAATGAGGAACCACACACACACACACACACACACACGGGAGGAGAGAAAAATGGCTGCTATTTTGCATATTAATGAGAGTCATTAGCTGTCGCTTGGCAATGGCTGACAAGGGGACTTATTTATGCCCTGGCCCTCGATGCCTGACTGGGGGAAAGTGTCCACTTCAGCGACCAGCGCTAATTGTTTCTGAGCATGTTGTCCGGCCGATCATCATCATCATCATGGGAAATTAGGCCCGCTTCAAAAAGACGACTTGGCTGACGTTGAGGGTGGCCTATTATGATAACTCTGTGTAAGCTTTTAACTTCTGGTGCTCTACATGAGCCAAGCTTTTAACTTGGACCCATTAAGGGCCTTGTATCGTGCTGTTTCACTCCAAGTAACAACTATTGAATTCCAAAAAGCTGAGAGACGAGCCAGAATAGCAAGTGACTCGAGACGCAAGGCCATTATGCTAATATTTTGATAAATGGAAGTGGGGGGGGAGTTGTATAAGCTGGACTTTCATGAAAAAGTGCTCCTTTCTGTATTGAAAACAACCAGAGTGCAAAGAAATACATCCAAAGATTCACATCACATCATAATCTAGTAACATTACTGCGTGTTACAGAAATGCAACCAAAGCGATGGATCCTGTGTAGCAAGAGTCTCTAAGCCCTCCTTATTAAAATAATGTCGTGTGCCTGCTGGATGTGGGAATACTCGACAGATGGCATAAGTTTTCTGTGCAAACTGACAAAGATTTGTTTCCATCCATAATTTTTTGAACACTGAAGTAAACATGACATATATTTTATGCCATAATGGGCTGTGAGAAATATGTTTTTTGAGAGGATTATGATATACGCAGCTGCATACGTTTTGGATCAGGGCTCCAATAACTCAGAGCTGTCTGATATTTTAACTGTGTGCGAAGTGGCAGAAAAAAATCTTTCCCTGCAGATTTGTCACTGCTGTTTCAGTTTGCAGAGGGATTAAACACAGAGAGGGTGAGCCGCATATACTCACATGTTTTCATACTTTTCAATTAATGTTGAATTTGATTGGATGCATGTGCAATTATGGATGGATGGGTGGAAGGTTACTGTACTTTATTACACAGCTTTGTTGAATACTCACTTTTGATTGGTCAATCACGGCGTTCTACGGTCTGTTATTTCCTCATAACAGACTGTTGCTATGTATAACAGACCGTTGCTATGGGCGCAGTTCTGATCTCGGACTCCGGAGGACCGTTTTTGTGTCAAATTGTTGATGTCTTAAGTAGGTATTCATGTAATAAGCGGGATAATGTACAGCTAGGATTACAACACACACAGAGGGAAACTGACTTCATTCTCTGCTCAGGTAGACATCACTCCTCTATATCTTTACACAGCAAATAGTTGTTTGATGCTATATTAATGCTCTGGATATTAAATAGAGCACCTTTAAAGCTCCAGTGGGATGCACTTTAATTTGTAGCCAAGTAGTGCTGAAACAATTAATTAATTAATTAATTGGTGAGTCAATGGACCACATTTTTGAATATCGATTAATCTAAATAATTTATCAAGTTAAATTAAATGACTAATATTTTCTGTTTCCAACATACAAATGTGAGGATTTGCAGCTCTTTTTCTATTTAATATTAGTGTAAAATTGAATATCTTTGGGATATGGGCTGTTGGATTTTTGTTTATTTTGGATTTGTGTTGATACTGAGAGGTGAAATGAAGTAAAATTAATCTATTAGTCCGATAAAGCCAATCAACTTGGGTTCTGGGACTGTATCGGTATTTTTTTTTTTTTTACTATTTCTGAAAGATTCTTGATTAGTTGAAAAAAATAATCTTAAAAGTATTCAATGATGAGAATAATCATTATTTGCAGCCCTGTGGATTCCCAGACACACACACACACACACACACAACAAACACAAACGTCCTCAGCTCTTGGCCTAATTATCATAGCGACTGTGTACATGTGCTCATCTGTGTCTTGTTATTGGTCTATTCCTCCAGCATGAAGGCTTATAGGCCTCTTCACTGAAAGGTCTCTCTCTCTTTCTCTTTCTCTTTCTCCGTCTCTCTCAGCTGGAGTGCCAGGCAAGCGGCTCTGCAGCGATCTGGAGATGAGGAGTGTGACAACAAAGAGGTGGAGGACAAGGAGGTATTAGTGCACACACACACACACACACGCTCACACTCACACTCACACACACACACACACAGCAGTGTGCGGTAGTTATGGTCTCGACAGCTTTAGCACCCCCATATTGTAAACAGGGGGGTGGTGACCGCCTCCCTGTGCTTGTTAACATCATCTCCGTCATTCAGCAGACGCGGCACTGTCAGCACCTCGCTGTGCCCCGACACAATCAACATTAACCATGACACACACACACACACACACACACACTTGCAAGGCACACCGACTATGTACATTCATCCAAAACTTTACAGCGCGCACACACACACACACACACACTAGCAAATTTGTTCACGTATCCAGCAATAAATTTACACACAAATATGCAAACACACACTTAGATTTATACACAAATATAGATACTGTGTAGTGTATGCATGCACAGGCACACACACACATTTAACCTTTGCCTATATTGCACACACACACACACATGCACGCAGCACACACACACTACTGCACATCCTGGCAGCGCCCCATGCAATCAGCATTATCCATGTGAGCTCCTTAATGGGCACCTCGTAAAACAGACGACAGCTCTGCTACCAAGACCATCCACAGGGGAGACAAACTACCTGTGCTGACACACACACACACACACACAGACATTGAAGATATACAGGAAGGTACGCACAGTATCATCCATGAAAACAGAGCTTGCACACGAACAAGTATGAAATTGAGTCTTCTTTTATGTTTTCTTCCCGCATGAGTTGAAATAAAGAAACATCTCAGCACTTCCAGACAAGTTCATCTGACCGACAGACATTTTTGGATGAATGAAAGCGACTGGTAATTGAGTTGTGTGTCGTAGTTTAAAGGATAATTCTGTTGTATTATAACTTATTTTCGAACTTTTGCCCATCATTCCCATCTCTTTTGGATAAGTTATTTAAAAAATGTCATCAATTACTCATTAAAGAAGTTCCATTACTAATTACTCATCAGCAAAAACAATGAGTTACATTACGTGTTAAAATAGTTTTATTAGTTTTAGTACAAAAAAAATAAATGCCTGTGCAATATCTTTTATAGTATCCAACCTCACTGCTCCCATATACATATATATATATATATATATAATATATGCTTATATTTATCTCACTGCCTCTTTATATATATATATATATATATATATATATATGTTCTTAATATGCCTTTGTCTTACCTTTCGTATTTCCTTTTATTTATTGTATATAACTTCTTTTTTTTTAATGGAGCTTCCGGGCAAAAAGCATTTCACACGATTGTTACTTGTATAACCGGTGTGACAATAAACATCTTGAATCTTGAAAACATAACGTGCCCGGTTTACGCGGGATTGTCCAAATTGTCCCGGTTTTCACCACAATTAACATAATAATAATAATAATATGTATATCATGTCCTGTCCCACTCATTATTACCTATAAGCCAATACAATAACAGTGCACCACGCGTCTGAATTCAATACTGATTTGTCTGTATGTGTGTCAATCAATCAATGGCCGTTGCTATGACGCTTACGGCTCTTTCCGACAGAACCTGTCAGTGCGCTAACTGTTAGCTGTCATGCCGAAGAGAAAGCCGGCCTTTTCTAAAGAGCTCCAGGAGGCTTACTCATTCCTTTGTAAAGTACCAGGCAACGAAAATGCTGCACACACACACACAAGAGTACATTTTCTGTCGTGCACGGTGGAAATGCTGATATAAAAGATCATATTAAGACGGGCCAGATAGTAATAAACAGTAGCTGGCAGAGAATGTGCCACAGTCGGCCATTTAGCTGGCAGCCTGTGCCTGTGCACACTGACAAATACTTTGTGTTTGGATTTAGGTGGGAGACAAAACGTAATTTGTCACCTGCTGAAGCTCTGTGTTGTCTTTGTCTTTGTACTTATTTCAACCCAAAACACGATGTTTTCCCTAAACTTAACAAAGTGTTTCTTTTTGCTTAAACCTAAAGAAGACTTTTTGTTTGAAAAGTGACGTTTTATTCAGTTTTACATGTGAGAACGTGTTGCTTTTAAGTTTTACTTCCACTTTTACAATGTAGTAGGCGTAGCAGGCCCCTAATGACCCACATCTATGGTGCTTATAGCGACTGATAACACCTATTTAATGGCCTGATAACAGTCGAATCCGGTGCAGCTGAAGACGAGACTAACATTTAAGAAAAATTTATTTGAAAATGGACAACAAAGGCCTGATCAGCTTTCAGGATAGGCAACAAAGCTTGTCAAACAGAGGTTCAAGCAATCAGCAAAGACTGCACCTTCACAATGTGCCGTGACATTCACATCAACCCGCTATCCTGAAGAAAACAGGACGGAAAAAGACAGAAAATCAACACGCACATACCCCCAAAACAGTGATGCACTTCAAGGCTCAGTGGAGTTGAAGATGGTATCACGTACCTGGTGTGTACGTCTGTGTGTGACTGTGTGTGTGTGTGTGTGGTCACTGGGACATAAAAAGGGAGCACGCCACCCATGTCAGATATGCTGCCCTTTCTGCTAACGGCTCCAGAGGCCACAGAGGCTAACTGCCGTCGCTGCCCCCACCTCTACCACCCACCCACCCACAGACAGACAGCCTCTCCTCCTCTCACACACACACTCTCACACACTCAGGCATGCACAGGGCTGCAGTCCACACAGCCGCGGTCATTCTGTACGTCTCCAGCCAGCTAGCGGCGACGTTCCCGCCACAACTGCCAGTGCGTTTGACCTTTCCTGTCCGGGCCTAATCGGATTGTGTCCCTCTTTATGAAATCAGACGCTAAAGGTCAGCGGGCTGTTTAACATGGGGTGGAGGCCCAGAGCTATGGAATTTGCCTTGGCAGTAAATTACCTTTATTATGTTTGGTCCGTGTGATTCCATACCCTCCCAAAGGCCCGCGGGGCTTCTGGACGTGGTGATACATGGAGATGGGGCTACAAGGGCTGCGCTTTTTCCCTCAAAAGCACAAAGAAAGTCTTCGCTGTGTAAATGAGAACCGGGGTGTTGCATGAGGTTACACAAATGCTGCGCACTTGCAACCCGGTGAGCTTTCTTTCACCTCTTGCTTTGTGTTGCGTGTCCTGTCATTTTCTCACTTGCCTCTGTGTAGAATACAACAGATCAATCATACATGTCTTTTTGTTTTATCAAGAACATCTAATGGAAGCAAAAACTGACAGGGATGACATTTATTAGGTGAGAAGAGAACCAAAGTATGACTTGTGTGACTGTTTCAGCCAAAGAATTTCTGTCACCATCTTTATTCTATCATTCCCCTGATGTTCCTTCCAGGTGAAATTAGACGAAAAGGTAAATTAGAGTCTTTTCTTTTTGCTTTTGTTCATGTACGTTTATGAAATAGATTCATAAAGCCCAGAGTTTGGCACAAATTTCTTTCGCTGAACTTGACATATTTGCTCACTATTCACCCCCACAAGTGCCTTTCCATTGATTTTATATGCAATTGCAAAAATATCTAAAATTCGCTTCACGTTCTGTCTGAACACATTTTAACCAGACACACTTTTAATGGGGATTAGAAGTTGTAACTAATGGCTTTTTTAATGGTTAATGAATCATTTATTAAGGCTTTATAGATCCGCTGTAAGTCATTTGTAGGAACAAATTTTGGGTTGCCAGGTTGTGAAAAATCCCTTTAAAAAGGTATAATATGCAGCATTTTCCTAAAAAAATCTAAATGATTCCTCAATCATCACTTATGACCCACGAGATCAGTGGTTCTCAACCTGTGGGTCGGGACTCCCATGGGGTCGCAAAATACTTGAAGATGAGATCTGTCATGTATTTAATACTCTTATCAACATGGGAGTAAGCAAATTTGCTTGCGTTATGCAAATGTATGTATATATTTATTTCTGAAAATCAATTAACAACACAAAAAAAAATGACAGATATTGTCCCGAAACCCTCACAGGTACTGCATTAAGCATAAAAACAAATATGCTCATATCATAACATAGCAAACTGCAGCCCAACAAGCAACAACAGCTGTCAGCTTGTCAGTGTGCTGACTTGACTATGACTTGCCCCAAAACTGCATGTGATTATCATAAAGTGGGCATGTCTGTAAAGGGGAGACTCGTGGGTACCCATAGAACCCATTTACATTCACATATCTTGAGGTCAGACGTCAAGGGACCCCTTTGAAAATGGCCATGCCAGTTTTTCCTCGCCAAACTTTAGCACAATTTTGCAGCGTTATTTAACCTCCTTCGCGACAAGCTAGTATGACATAGTTGGTACAAATGGATTCCTTAGGTTTTTCTAGTTTCATATAATACCAGTAGCTTTAAAATTGAGCCCGCTACAGTCAAAAATCGCAAGTTGCATTAATGCGTTAAAGAAATGTGTGGCCTTAAAGCTTCAGTAGGCAGAATGCAGTGAATTATTGAGTATTAATAAAGTTAATAGTTACAACTCATAAACCATTTATAAGGTACGCCCTACCAGATTGTTATTACTGTACTATTACTTTTATTACAATTTTGTTTGTCCCAAAAACTTCCCTCAACCCATAAGAATATTCTATGTGGTTGTTTATCCAGCTTCTTGCAACTGATACTTACATTACATCTCTAAAATGACAACAAGCTGCATTTGGCTTATGGTATCATATTCTGGCTAAACTATAAAGATATTAAATCTATGCAGAGGAGACAGTCCCACATTCACTATGACATGTATGTTTGTACTTGTATGTATGTGAGGAAGAGACACAGGGAGAGATCAGGGACAAGTGATGAAGATAAAGACATAGACAGACAGAATGACCTGAGATGAAGAAAACACATCATCCTGGATAACTGGACGTCGTCTATTTCAGGGGGCTGATCTCTCTTTCTCTCTCACACACACACACACACACACATCTTTGATACGTCGTGCTGTCCATTTGAGGAATGTTCCCGTCAACCAGGAAGTCCTCGCCTGGTTGTCATGTAACCCTTTGATCCATCACGCGAGCCACTTCCTGATCCCTCACCCCTTCATACCGACTGATCATCACTCACATGACACGCTCCCTACATCACACCGGGCATGTGTTCGTGTCACTAACGGACAGAAGGGCTGCCGTATTCAGGTTGACATCAGCGGTGCTCCCGGCTACTAACAGAATGATGATGGAGGTGAAACTGATACGTGCCGACAACAAAGAGAAAACGTCTTCAAGGCCTTTTACGCACTGTGAGTATCATCAAAGACGGCGGATGGCGACGAACACTACCAAAGAAGACAGTTATCCTGAAAATCGTTACCCTCATGTTCAATCGCTCATTTAATTGCGGCTGTAAAAGCAACATTGGTTCCTATTTTAGGCTATACATTCAATGATACATTCTTATATATGTAATTTAAAAGTCACCTCCAAACTTCATCCACTTCACCCTTCATAACGTCAGCACGGATAAAAAACAAAGAGTTCTGAAGAAGAGAAAAGAAAGAAAGAAAGAAAGGAGGAAAGAAGCAAGCCATGGATTCTAATAGAATCTTAACTCATCTCTCACTAAAAGCCTCCTCCAGAAACAATTACAGATAAAAAATGAACATTGCCTATTTCAAACAGAACATGCGCACATTCATAACCCCCTAAACCAATTGTAAAAATGTCTCCTTCTCTGGATGAGCTGCAAATGTTTTCAGACTAATACCGTTTCCCTCATCAATCGGGCCGCTAATGACTGCGAGGCTTCGGAGTTGATGTGAGGGAAGGGGTCGCTGGCACATTACTTTGTCTGGAGAGCGTTGTCTGCAAACTCTAGGGAGTGATGCTTTACGGTAAAGGTGAAACCCACACAGTTTACGCATGTGGTTCCTGTGATCCGAGGCTCTTCAATCAATATTGACTAACTTTCTAACGGAGAGCCAAGATTATCATTTGTGACGTTATGGAGGGGCGGAGACATTTATGATAAATTGTAGTGGACTTTGTGAACTTACGGGGTGTTTTTTGCAACTTTTATGTGAAAAGGAGAAGATGTAATTGAGGATGTAGCTACTTTTAAAGGCAGGGTTGACGATGTTCTCCAGTATACACTATTTGTTATATTGGCTGAAATGGTCTTTACACCCCGACAGCGATCCATTACTGATGAGCTCTTAGACGGAGCTCCGGAGGCGATGCTACATTCAAATTATGCTAGCTTTCCTACATCGTTGACCCTATCTTTAATGAAGGTGCTTAAAACTGACAAAATAATCTAGTCAAACTATGGCTATGCTCAGAAAGTAGGTAAAACCTCCCTGAGGTGCAGCTTGGAGCCATCGCAACACCTTCCACCATAGGACTTTATCACTGCAGACATTTTGACTTGTCATAGTAGGAACAGTATTAACAACGGCTCTGTTCCATTCAAGTGTCCATGACAGTGTGACAGTGATGCTGCGTTCCATTTGAACTGGAAAGTTGGAGTTCCCAGTCTGAAATTTCAACTGGAACGCCCCCCTGAAGTTGGATTTCCAACTTGGAAAGTCGGACAAACCTCACCAACCCCCACCTAAAGATCCAAGATGGCTGGTTTACGCAACGCAACCACTTAGGTCGTGGTTGACGTTAACTTCACTGACGAGTGACTCACATGATTCACGGAGCTGACGATGCTAAATGACTCACGTGACTGACAATACCGACGAGTCACGTGACTAAAGATTGACATGACAGACACGAACAGCGGTCTCTTGGTTGAAAGTCTTGTGTTTGTTTGACCCATCCGTCCCCGCTCCCACCAGCCCTTAGCGGACTCTCACGCTATTAATACTACGTGACTTGCCCCGACCGTCGAATAACGCCACGAGTCGGTTTACGTTGGAGCTTTTTGAAAGCCCGGTTCACCACATACTGTTGCTGAAGCGTGCCTCCGTGCACTGGTTTCCGATGCCGAGAGGCGCTTACCAAACAGTGGTATTTGACGAGTTGGTAGTGAGACTGGGTTGCTTTGGTCCACTGATGAGAGCGACCCTCGCATTTGTAGTACGCATTACAAAATGGGTGTCTGTGGCGACATGCTGGGAAGTGAGATCCAAAAACACACCTGCAATTACCGCTTATCGCCATAGGTGCCGCCAAAGAGAATAAAACAGAGATCTTCGAGATTGTAAATTTAAAGGCCTTGCACAGACCTACAGATGTTTTCAAATATTCTAGGCCTCTTCTCAGGTATGAGTTGGTCAAAGCAATGCCGGGAATTACGACAGGTCACCAAACTCCACGAATAAAGATGATAAAGGTGTAAGTTGCGCCCTAAAAGAACAAGGAAACAAATAATGGAGATGGCAAACAAGTCGCCCATAGACACACCGCACAGCCAGAGCAGCGATGGAAGCTGCGAGGCTGAAGAAGTTTGGCAAAACACAACAAGATGCTCATTAGCCTAAGTCATAAAACTATAATACTCAAACTTGCATTATAAAAAAAACTAATTTACGCATTAAACACTCTACACTTGTTAAGCTTAGACTCTGTTATCATTACAAAGTCCACCACTTAAGCCTACAACATAAATACAAGGCTGCGGCTGGCTGTACAGTAAAAACACTTGAGAGTGCACATGCCTTCCATCAAAAATTAACTTGAGTAGCTTTGATAATTATACGATGGTGTAAAATATTTAACAGCCAGTGGAGGGAGAGAGCTGTTTAGAGCAGCGCGAACGAACATCAACTTCATCCAGAACAATAACAATTACAAACTGCTTACTGCTCTCTCGGCCACTGCGTATCTCACTGTGTCTCACTTATTCCACTCTCTCTCTCTCTCTGGTTTTCTTTCTGCACCTTTCTATTTGCATCCCTCTCTGCGGTGAAGGGAGGGAGGGGAAGGGAAGGAGATGATTTAAGGTAATGAGAGGAGTAAAACATCATTAGTGCAAATTAACTTTTGTCAGCTGAGGTGATCTTGGTGGGGGCGCTTCTGTCACCGGCGGCAGCTCAGATAATGGCAATTTATGCATTAACGTGTGTTACAGTGTGTGTGTGTGTGGAGGTTTCGTTTTGTGTGTGTGTGTGTGTGTGTATGTGCGCGTGAGATGATGGCCACCGAGGACGCTTTCAGTCTTAAAGGGCAAGTCCAATCTTTTGAAAAGGCCTTTCTCAGACACCCCAGATGTTTTGGTATACCAGCTAAAGGCTGGCCCACACTGAAAGATTTTTCCCCACAGAGACCCACGCATAACGACATGTTATGATAAATTTAACTGTTTTGTTGGTGAGTTGTTGAGCAACGATTTGGCCAAAATACCACACTCCAGATTCCATTCATGAACAATAAGAGTCCCGACTGAAAAAAAGGGAAATCTCGCAATCAAACGTGACTTTAGTGTAAACAAACATGGCGGACGACGGGCAGGAAAAATTAGCGATGTTTGAACTACTTTGTACTGAAAATTGGAGTGAAGTCATGTAGACATGCCAAATAAACACTTGTGTTGTTGCCACAAATTAACAAGTTGGTCCTCCATTTCTGAGGTCCATCTTTATGCTTCGTGGTTTGCATTAGCTCATGCATTAGCCACATCCGCCATGACGGCGGTGGTTGTCCTTCCTTCTTCAGTCGGCTTGGTTCTCAATTGGCTATCGTTCTTTCCCATGTAACAGCGTCATCGGCTGTCCTCGGGGTTCCCCCACACACAACAGGATATCCGATCGTAAATATTGAACATGTTTAATATTTCCGATTTGAGATCGGCACGGCCAGGTTGGACTTTCGAGCCGATCGGGGATGTAAAAAACACTCTTAACATACCTCACAGCACAGGAATATCTGGAAAGATAATCTTTAGAACCATCGAAATATCGGGGCTCTGCTGATGATTGTTGGGATCGAGCCCAAAATCGGCTTGATTCTCGTGTAGTGTGTACCCGGCATTATCTGAATACTATAGTTAAAGGTGAGAAGGCAAAGAACCAACAACTTGAACCAAAAGGTTGCATTTATGTTGAAATTCGGACCTAAATATCTTCCTGATATTAGTTTGAAACATATTATACCTACAACAAAAACATATTTCTGACTTAGCAATAAGTGTTACAGGTGCATGTTGCTCTCTGCGTGTCTCCTTCTCTCTCTCTCTATCTTTCTGTCTTCCCAGCTCTGGCAGCAGAGGGAGGCATGGTCATGTTTAATGCATGTGGTTTGTGTTGCACTCAGCGCTGGAGAATGGGCTCCAGTCCATTAATTAGTAACAAACGGTCGTTGGAAACAAGACAGGCCCGGCACAGGTCAACCAGCTCCAAGGTCTGGAGTGATGTGGACACTGATGTCTGCCCTGGGCCATCTACAGTCTGCAGCTGGGCTCCACGCCGCCTCTTAACGGAGTCACAATGTGTACAACGCTGGGCACAGTCTGTCCTGAATTACTTATTTGGGATGCCAATACTGGTGGCTGCTTGAGCACGACTAGTCCTGCATATAGTGGATGGTTCAAAAAAGAAAAGGGCATGATGACTGCAAAAGGTTCAGTACACATTTAGTTCAAATAATGTCATTTATATGGAACATGGAAATTAGGGGAGATGGCAGGATGACGTGTAACAATGGTTCCTGGTTAGACTTGAACCAGACATGCTGCAACCACATGATCAGCATCTTAAATCACTAGGACATACCTATTACAACATAATATCAGGGTTTTCCTGCTTCAATATGGCAGCTTCTGCAACTGATTTTGTTTTGATTTACAAGCTTTCCTAATTTATTTTCCACAGAAGTTATCTCAAGATACTTTTCATATAGAGTAGGTCAAGGCCAAACTCTATAATTTAGAGACCCAACAGGAGATCCCCCATGAGCAAGCACTCCATGCGACAGTGGCAGGAAAAAACTTCCCTTTAGCGGGTAGAAACCTCGGGCAGAACCGGCTCTGGGTGGGCGGCCATCTGCCTCGATCCTTTTCATGAAATCAAATCCCATTTTTGATGCTATTTATGGTCTGCATGTTTGCTGAAATAGCCATCCAATGTGTTTTACAATCAGTAATTACCACCATAGTAGTTTTTATTGGGAGTGGCGGAGTCCGCCATTTCCACGCTGGATTCAGATCGCCTACCTAAGTACAAGAGATTCACAGAAAACAATTTGTATGATTAATTCGCACATGAATATATTTTTTTGAACTGTTGTTTTTGACGTGAGTACTTTCACACAGAACGCAAATATCATGTGGCAAAAAGGGACGCTTTCTTTTTTTACTTTTTTTTCTGAGCTTTTGCACCACGAATAAAGGCATTAACCAATCGCATTGTGCGCCTATATCAATGAAACAACAACACGGAGGCTCCGCAGTCTGAACTAACATGGCAACTAATTGTATTTCTTCTTTCAACCTTGACAACGGCAGGGCAGACCAGATCCATACCTTCCGTTCTTACCTTTCACAATAAAAGCCCTAGACATATAATATTCTCAGGGGAGTATTTCGCATTTTCGTGTTGCTTATTCTTCACGCCCCTCGTGTGTAAAGGCCTTAATCCAGTACAATTCTATCTCATCATATCAGCCTCACTGCTTGCAGCTGTATCAGAGCCATATTTCTAAGTCGTGACTCAAGGAGTTTTTGCTGTAGACACCACAGATCAACTAGGGTTGAAATACTAAAAATTTAAACTCTATAAATGACAATTAAGGCCTTGTTTGATGTAGTCAGGATTATTTTAACTGCTAATATTTGTGTTAGCATCAGAGTTTCAGTATACTGTAGGTTAAAAAAAAATGTCAATATCATGTGTCATCATTAATTGTTTTGTTTTGAGTATTTAAAGCAAGATTTTACTCGGAGCAACTCAAAATGTTTCCTGTATTTTCAGGACTCTCTGCAAAGGATATCAGTTAATTAACCAGTAGGAATAAATTATTTGTAATTATCACCACAGGACCAAAGCACAGAGAGAGGGAGGGAGAGAGAGAGAGAGAGAGAGAGAGAGAGAGAGAGTGAGGGGGAGAAAGGGAGATAAAAATCTTGTATGTTAATCAAGCCATGATGAATTGTCCATGTTCATACAAACACGGCCCCTTCATGAGTCCCCTGTGCATTCGTATCACACGCACGCACGCGCACACACACACACACACACACACACACACACGCACACTCATACACATACACGCACACAAACAGCACAACAGAGTGGGCGGAGAGGAGAGAATTAATTCTATGAAGTGAGTTGGCAAGGAGACACTGTATGTAGATAAGTGGTGGGGGTGTGGACGATAAGTGTGTGTGTGTGTGTGTGTGTGTGTGTGTGTGTGTGTGTGTGTGTGTGTGTGTGTTTGAGTGTGTGAGAAAGTAAGGGATTAAGTGACCACCATTATGTGCATGTGTGGGACTGTGTGTGTGTGTGTAGAATTCCAAGCAAGGTATGGATGTATACAATATACTCAGCAAGGTGTTACTGTGTGTGTGTGTGTGTGTGTGTGTGTGTGTGTGAGAACATAAGTAGTGTACCGTTGTCATCCCAGTCGCCGTGGCAATGACATATCTTAATCTGCTTAGTTAGCGGCCAGGGGTCTTTAGCTAACGGATTATCAGCCAGATTTGAGTAATAGACTCCTCATTTAGCTTTAATGCGTTTTGCATAGAGAGCAACCTCCCCTCATCACTCTTTAAGATGAATCGGCTTCCCAGCTACAAGATAAAGGAAAAAAAAAAAAAAACTTCTAAAGATATTAGTCTGCCAGCAACTGCATAAATCATAACATTTTGCTAATGGAGGCAAAGTTAAAACACTAACACAGCCCTGTGTAGTGTGCAGACACTACGACACTATGCACACATACTGTTCACACTCGGGTAAGCAAACATACTCACGCATACTGGTAATACTATTTTAATCTAGTCTCCTTTTTCTTAAATTTAACTCTCCATTACATGGATGACTTTAACCCGTGCTCCTAATAACACATATCGAATGCTATCAGCCGATTGAATGGGCTTCATCAGTGGTTATCACTACCGTTTTAATGGTTCAGACAGACACCGACCACGTTGTGAATTGAAAAACAACTTTAGGTTTAGGTAACATAACGTGGTTAGGTTTAGGAGAAGATTGTGGTTTGGGTTCAAATAAGTAACAAAAGTATTGTAAAATAAGTCAACGTTGACTTTTCACACAGGACGTTGGACAGCAGTCTCACGGATGAAAGTGTTTGTTTGACCAATCACCCCCGTCCGCCACTCCAAGTGGACTTTGTCGCTTTTTATACTACGCTACACTTGACTTCCTACTTTGTTCCCATCATAAATACTACAGCCAGTAGAGGTTGGTGTCATCTTCCTGTATTTGTATCGGTGATTAACCATTTGGATAGATGATAATGGCTTTCTGAAACTACTAGTGTAGCAGGCCTCTTCTAACCCATAGCTATGAGGCTGATAAAGCTCATGCAATTAACTGATAACATTTAACGTGGTTGTCCTAATCCAGCCCAGTCGTGAAATAGTCACGAAATTGAAAAATCAAAAGTTTAACATAAAAATGCTGTTGCAGTGTATTTCTTGTTTTATGTAAATCATTTTTAGAGACCTAATTAGAGCTCAACTTAACCAGTAAACCACAAGAAAACAACGGAAAAGATAAAAGTCAAGTCTGAACAAATAAACATAATCACTTCTTGATCACCTTGCAGCCTAATTTCCATTTAAATGCTAAACCCAAATTCTTAAATAACAGATGACCTGCAAATTATTTAGTATTGTGCGTATATTTAGTCCTTGTAAGTGTACAAAGAGTACATGGACACACACACACACACACACACACACACACTGTGTAAACAGTGGGACATCCTGTAAATGATCCAGCGCCCTGACATAAAGGTTACCTGTATTTACATCCACAGTACCTGCAGGAGACCTACAGCTCTCCCTTTTGTTTCAATGATCATTTATCATCTGATATCATTACATTATCTCACCCACCTCAGTGTTTTACCAGTCATTTTGTTGATACATTTTTGTGAATACAGGTACCAAATGATGTTGTATTCATTCCTGAGCAACAGATAGTAATCACTGATTGGAAAGTATTTGTTTTAAATGGTGAAAAAATTATAATTTCTTCTTTTTCAAAGAGCTTGTATTCCCGCATTGCTGGATTTCTACACCTTCAAACTCCTGTATAATCACGTAATATCATCTGAATGGAGATATAAAGTCTACAGTATGCTGAGGTTGAATGTGTGTGTGACACTTACGGTATGTTTTACCTTTAGACACACCTCATTAGATTCTTCCTCCACAGCACCAACGTGTGTATTTGTTTATTGCAACCAAGTGAAAGATGCATGTAAAAAAAAAAAAGGTGCATGCCCCAAAATCCAAGTCTCTCTCTCTCTCACACACACACATACATGCACACACACAGATATTCACCCACAAACAAACACAGACAAAGCAGCCCAAGGCCTACCACTGCCATCACACACGCGACTTGGCCTGTCTGTGTGACACGCGCAGTTTGTTTGGTAGTTTTAATTTGACAGGGCTCTGAATAGAGCTTCTGAAACGCACACATTCACACTCACACACACACACACACACACACACACACACACACACACACACACACACACACACACACACACACACACACACACACACACACACACACACTTCCTCAGACCTACACACACACACACCTTTAATTTGACAGCGCTCTAACAAGAGCCTGCTGCTTGTCAAATGTTCTCCAGTGGCAGCAGGGATCCGCAGAGCCGAGGGGGTTCTGTTCAAGGACATCTGTGAAAAACACACACACACACTCACACACACTCACACACTCCTCCACTAACACACACTCGCTTTGAATAGGCTGAGAGAGGCAGCCCGCTGCACCACACGATGGGAGAGAGGCTGCACACATGCTGAGGGGTTTCTACACTGCTGTTTCCTCTCACTCTCCATCCTCCTCTCTCCCTTCTATGTCTCTCTGTCTTTTTTTTCTCCACCTTTATCTAACATTCCATCGCTTTTTTTTTTTTTTTGGCGCCTCTTTTGGTCTTAAGTAGAGGGCTGAGGGGCTGAGATAGACCAGGGGAGATTTTGATGACGGCTCCCTGTCTGGTCCAACAAGCCGATTCCCTTAACCCGCACACACACACACACACATAAAGACACACGCATCCATTTTTCTCTTCATTCTTCAATCCAAAACACCAGGAGACCTTTTAAAGTTACTCAAAGGCGGATGGGACTTTGGTCCTGATCCTCTGGATTTCATCCCCATTGAAAGTGTATGTGTGTGTGTGTTTGTGTGACACATTTGTTCCTCTTTGTGTGTGTGTGTGTGTGTGGAGGGGGTGGCGGGGGGGGGAGCTCCCATGCTGCCTCGGACTCGGCTTCCACGAGACACTTTGCTCATTAGAGGGAAGAGAGGGCGACTTGAGTGACTTCTCGTCGGCTCCCCGCTCAACTTGATCACAAGGCCGGTCCCGCGGAGCCGGACAGAAAGTCGAGGTTTCGACAGCGTGTGTGTGAAAAAAATACAGCGGGACACACCTGGGTATATGTGTGTGTGTGAAGAGATAAGAATGGGAGGACTGTAAAGATTACAAGGAGGGATACAGTAATGAAAAACGATCTATCTATGTAACAAATTAATACAAATCCAAGCATAAAAAAACCCACATTTAGATAAAGTAGCAGCATGTAAAGGGGTAAAAATCATCATCATTGGCCATAAAATCACAGACTTAAAATCAAAATGTCAAACATTACACAAAATCACCAGAGAAAGAGGCACAGAGATTTGCCATTAGATCCTATCTGTTACGATGTGTGTGTGCCTGTCAGATAAAATACTGCACTTCCCCAACGCAATGATCTAGCAAGGGGGTTCACAGGGAAGCATCCAAAATGTCAACATGTACATAAATACAAAAATCTTTCGATTCGGAGTGACATTAAACCAAGGAGGGAAATTGTTGCCGATAATAAACGGATCTCTGAAAGAAAAGTTCATTTCGGGGCTTATTTTGCGCGATAACCAGTGATCCAAAGTGCAGAAGGGGAAACATTGGTTTTAAGATTTTGATTGTATTTTCCGATAAATCTGGCACTGATGTGACTCCGTACCGGAGACGCTCGCGGGTCTTTGCGATGATGAAAAGCCACCCCGGATTATTTGAATCCTGTAAATCACGGCTAAAAGTCAACGTGGAAAGCCAAGGTCTATGAAACTATCAGCGTGGAATAGAGAACATAGACGATATGTTACCGCATTGCCAAGTGCCACCACTTAATACCATTAATCTTGGTGCACCTCCCTACCCCCCTTCCCACCCTCCCTCCTCATCTCTCTCACTCCATCTCTGCGTTGGAGTGCTTGGCGTCCTCTAAAAGTATGGATCTTGACCGCAGCCATTTTCCGTGGAAGAGGGAAAGGCTAAAGAGAAAGCGCTGACCCCTCTTCGCCGCAATTTTCCCCTCATCAACTTGTGAGACTTCATTAACTTCTGCGGGGTAATTTCTTCTCTCAGTGCGTTTCTGAGAGGAGGGGTGTTATGACGTTTTCTTCCCATCCATCCACTCCCAGCTATTCTCTTTTCTAGCCTTTATCTCCCATCCTTAACTGAAAAGACTCTTTCTTTAGTTCTTTAATTAGAAATTTACTTTGATGTTAGAAAAATTACAAGAAAAAAGATTTTAGGGAAGTAATGCTGCTACCTTAACAATAATAATAATCTTAATTTTGATTAAGAAGATGTTATTTCTTGGTGCACAAATAAGCCAACCCGACCTTTAATTTTTTTACCATTTCACAGCAGTGCAGACCTGCACAGGGGAAGCGTCTGAAGGTAATGTTTCACAGCCTTTTATCCCTCAGGAGCCCAGAATAAAACACCCACTGCTGAACCTGATCGCTTGATGCTTGGTCGAGGCCTGAGACGTTGCATGATGGGAACTGTGAGTCAATGCTGCCCTCTTCAGGAATATTAATATCACTGCATGGATGAAATGTCATCCAGATATTTGCGCTTGCTTCATAGAGTGTCAGGTGTCGGTCGGATACAATCTACCAAACTGTGTTTATTGATTTGATTAAATCTCTGTACATGTAAAGTGATAGTTGCTATGATATTGTGCTACTGTGCTAAGTTGCAATCTGGGCTCACAGTCATTTTTAACCCCTTGTAGTGCTGGAGGAAGTACTCAAATATTTCACTTAAAGCTGCAGTGGGTAGAAATGGAGCAAATATGATTCAAAATAAAAGTTATTTTTACAAAACGGTCACTATATTATGACAGTACTGCATGAGACAGGTAATCTGAAAAAAATCATGTGCCTCTGTGTCCTGCGGTGTTCCTAATGGCATCTGCAAGATTTCACAGACCGGAGGAAAACAACCAATCAGAGCCGAGCAGGAGCCTTGCCGTCTATCACTCGCACTTTGATTTAGAGTGAACGGGGCAACCACCGACGACCTCCTCTGCCATTGAAACAATGGAGAAGACCACCATCAGGATCAGAGCGGCCCGTCTCATATGCACTCCAGTAAGCGATGTTCATCCGTCTGTGCCGATATGTAAACTTTCCTCTTTCTCCCTTTCCTTCCGAGCAGCTCCATGTGATACATGAAGTGCCAGGGCCGGGCCTGGCGCAGAGACAAATGCCAGCCGCTCGCTCTTCCAAATGTCAAATCTGACATGTCGTAGACATTCGATAACCGTCCCTGCTGGACCGATTCAGAGCCACGCTCTTCAAACGGTCCCTAATGTCTCATGATGAGAGCGGGAGGAGGGGATTTGATCTGCCTCTGGGTACGAGGTGGAGGTCACGCAGACGCACACACGCCCTCCGGTGATGACGCACGCAAAGTGAGTCCTTCTGGGCATCGGCAACACAGTCAAGAGATCAACCGAAGTTCACATAAAACAGCCCTCATAAACCAATATAAGAAATAGCCGCCATAAACTTTACCCACTTCAAATGTTAGAAATGCTTTAGGCCTTAGTTTCGACTACAGCCTGTCCACAGCCTGTAAATGAACAATAAAAGCAGCAATCACTAACTTTCACTTTACCTTTGAAACTAAAATATCCACTTCTATTTGTAGACCAGAGGTCGTGTTACAGAAACTTTGTAATGTGCAGATCCTATGTTAATGGTGCCTTCAAATGAAACTTGTGATCTCGTGTTTACAAGATGGGAAGTCGTGTACACAATATGCATGCCGTTCAAGTGGTTAAGCCCAGAGAACGCTGCTGCTAAGCAACGGCAATATTAACGTTACTGTCGGCGTCTAGAAGCCATCGAGGCTAACAGTTTGGCAAGATGAAAAAATGTACTTCCATGGGCTCTGACAACGTCAACAAACACATCACAACTCGTGAACTTGGAGCTTTCAGAAACTTTCCACTTACAAGTTTGTGAATGCAACAAGAGGGGGGCGTTCATGTGGACTTTTCTCGTGAACACGGTAAACACGACCACATTTGAAGGCACCATAACTTCTTTGGTAACCATGGTACCACTATTACATTATATGCTCTTGGTTTTCTTACATCATGTGCTGATTATATGAGCTATTATTACATTATGAGTTGCTATACAGGTGTTTAACTACTTTCCTACTGCATCTGGAGTGACACTGAAGTTTCTTGAACTTTGACAGCCAAACCTGTTTGAAATCATTTTATGTGGCAAATCCAAAGCATTTGCAATCATTCAAAAAAGAAATAGACTGACAAATTTTGCAATGAGCATTCTAATTTATTAAAGGCACATCAGTTAGAAAGAACACAATAACTGTGCTGGACATATACATTCATTGTCAATCACCGTTTCCTAGAACTAAATCAGTTGGGTATCACATATTAGGGCTGGGTAAATCTACAATTCCACGACCAAAAACAATCAAAAGGCATTTGCAGTTTAAGGCAACAATTTAGAGACTTTTTATTATTAATTATAAAGAAAAAGTATTATTTTTTAATGTTGCCTTCATTGTAAGATTAAAAACCTTAAATAGGTTGTAAATTTTATAAATAGACGATACAAATTATTATTATCCCATTATGCCCGGCCTCACTTTTAGAATCACTACTACTAAAGTACAATGCATCACATTTTACAACATTAAATACCATTTAAATCATCCTAAAGGATTTATTTTCCAGTGTATAGCAATTGTTTGTATTCTTATTTTTTACATATGGTATATGACTGTTGCAAAAACATTGGAGTAGGCAGGGTTAGGCCTTCTGTGAATTGCACGGTTGGTTTTCCAGACATGGATTAACACCTAGACCACGTCTGTGGAACCTTCCCATTATGTGCACTGGGACGGGAAAACATCCCCAAGATCTTCAGCTCAAATTCCAGCTGTCTTGCACAAATGTTCGGCCTTATTTTCTAACCGATTTTGTCTGATTTTCTTCACAAGACTACTTAACAAGAGGGTCAGAATAATCTTCTCTCCCGAGTTTCATTGACTCTGAACCGTCTGTCTCTTCTTGGTCTCAGTCCCTTCCAGGTCCTTCATGCATGCAATCAGGAAATCGCGGCACTTGATGGCATACTGCTCAGGAAAATCACGGAAATGACCGACGTGGGGACTCGAAACGAAATCAAAACTGTCCACCGGGACGCCTTTCTGCTTCAGGGTGTCCACAAACAGCGTGATGTCCCGATGCCTGATGACCTGGTCGGCTCTGGAATACAGGTAGAAATGCGGCCAGGCGGGCGGCCTCTCCTTCACGGCGTCGTAGTGGTTCTTGTGGATGAACTTGGTCAAGGGGTACAGCACGACGCGCAACAGGAAAACAGTCACTGCGAAAAGGGCTAAGAGGACGTACCTTAAAACCGGAGTTATTTTGGGCCCCAGGGTGGCCGTCAGCGCACGCAGGGCCCCGCGGACGTTCCCACTGCCTGGGGCGCTATCCACCAAGGCCCCGATCACACACAAGGAACTGAACTGTTTATCACTGTTCAACAACTCTATGATGTAACGGTACAGCATGAAGCCACCATTACTGAATATGTGAAAGAAGATAGGACTGTTCTCCACCTCATAGTCATACAGGATCTCCAGCAGCTTGAGGGCCGTGCTGCTCAGCTCCTTGTAGCCGAACGACTCGGAGATGAAGACCGTCTTCAAGGGAGCTGTGTAGCGGACGGTGACGCATCCCTAAAAGTAAGGAAAACAAAGAAAAGAAGAATATATATGAGTTGCTGACGGGTTTGCACTGCTATCATAATGTCATAATGTGGCTAAATGGACAAAACGATGAGTATCTTCTTCTTCGGTGTTTATTGGCGGTTGGAAAACCAGCTTAGAGAAGCATTACTGACACCTACTGGACTGGAGTGTGGTGCAGCAGATTGGCAGGGAAATAATAATTGAAACAAAAAACCCAGAAGAACTAAATTCTCTCTATTGCTCCTGTTGCTCTTAAATAATTAACTAATTAGAAGACTGTGTACTTTTCCAGATGTTTTTCCCTGCAGACGCCCCAACGTAGTATTTCCATCATTTAGTCCTGATATTAATTCCCTGCTTTCTACCTGTTAAACTCTATAAGAACATGTTTGACAGTTTCCGGTTTAATACAGTGCATGCATATAGTATCTTGCACACTTTGCTAATGTATATAGTATGTCTTTGCACACTTGCTAATGTATATAATATGTTATTGCACACTTCCTAATGTATATTGCACACTTTGCTAATGTATATAGTATGTCTTTGCACACTTGCTAATGTATATTGCACACTTGCTAATGTATATTGCACACTTTGCTAATGTATATAGTATGTTATTGCACACTTGCTAATGTATATAATATGTTATTGCACACTTGCTAATGTATATTGCACACTTTGCTAATGTATATAGTATGTCTTTGCACACTTGCTAATGTATATAGTATCTTGTAAACTTTGCAAATGTATATAGTGTGTCATTCTATGTTTATAATTATGGTCGGTGGTTGTAATAGTCAGGTATATTTATAGTGTATTCCAATATTCTTTATATACGTACATTTGTATGTACTGTATGTATTGTACATTTTATGCACTGTTCCTGTGCATTGCATGGATAACCTGTTGCTATAACACAACAATTTCCAATTTTTGCATCAATAAAGTACATCTATCTGTCTATCTATCTATCTATCCATCGTTCTTTTTGTCTCCAGTTTGTAGAACAATGATTCACCTGTTCATTGTAGATGGAGCTGTATTTGGAGAGGTGTTTGTCTTTGCAGCCAGCCCAGCCCAGCAGGATCACAACAGGCTCCTTTGTCCGCTGCCAGTGTCTCTCTGAAAACAAGACAGGCAGACGATGAAGCAGCAGGTTACCAAAGCTGTCACACAGCACCGTTAGCTACAGCTGAGCTAACCGCAGCTAAGCTAAGCTAAGCTAACACAATGCTACATTATCACGGCTTAAACGTTAGCATGCATGCTAAGCTAACTGAGGCATGATGAACAGAACAGTTGTAATGAAATGATGCTCTCACCTGATGTGCCCGCATCTGGAAACACGATGTTGTAGTCGATTTCATCGTCTGCCATGTCTGTCTGTGAGAGTCTCAGCTGTTCATTTGGCTGTTGTGAAAATAAAGGATGATATTTGAGCTGCAGGAGGCTGAAAGGAGCAAGATGCTACCAGCTTGTAACAAATGAATAACAGTCTGCTGCTGCGGAGAGACAGACAGGTCGGTGGACTGTCACATTGATTCTTCTTCTTTGTGCGGAGAGCATCCAGCTAATGTAACAACACCGCCCCCTGCTGCATGATAGTGGTATGGCGGTCAAATTGGTGAAATGCTGCCTCATAAAACACAAAACTAGTCTTGTCTTTAATTTGAATTCCTACTGCTTGTGTTAAAATGGACCATGTTTACTCATATTTCTGTCCCATATAATTATATATGCAACAAAATAATTATTGTATTATTTATTTACTCTTCTGTTTAATTTTCCTTTTTATTTATTTATGTAATTATTTTTTTTATCATTTTTTTTTGCATTTTTAAATTTATTTCAAATGTATTTATTTGTGTTTATCCATTTATTTATTTTATATTTATTTTTAAATGTATGTATTTATTTATCAATAATTAATAAACCAGTCGCAATAGTGTTTTTCATTATATAGATGCATTCAGGTGCTGCAGCTGTGAATTCCCACTGTTTGTGTATAAATGGATCATGTTTACCCATATTTCTGTTCCCATATAATTATATATGCAACAAAATAAGCTGTGCCTAAGCAGCCTCACAGAGCCACTATTGTTATACTGTATACAGCAACATGGTTACTGATATTTTATAAGGGGGAATTCCGTTTGTGATTGTGGTGATGTTGGTGCTCTACTCCTGATTTAATGAGCATACCTGTAACCTATACAGCCTGAAGACGCATAGCATTTCGACAGCATTATTGGCAGTGAGTACCGTACTTTGGACTGTCCATCATACTGTGTTGTACTGTGTTATTGGTTTATTGTTCTGGTTATATAAAGGGATTCTAGTTCTGATCATCCCTCCAGATAAACCCACAGGATGAAATGAAGACAAAATAATCCTTGTTAAAGAGCATTCGTTTATTTATCCCACAGAGAACTTCAGAAACAGGTACAAAATCTGGAATGTGGGATAAATGCCATCAATCCTCATCTTTGTAGTATGATTAGTAGGTAAAAAAATCCACGGAGGACTGCTAAAGAGCACATGAAACAGACCACATTGGATAAAAAAAAAAGTGTCATTTTATCTCCCTGGATTGTCTACACTGTCGGATCGAACGTTTCTACCGTAAAAACATAAACTGACCATTACCCTATTCTTAAAAAGTCAACAGAAATGATCAAACTAAAAAGCTTGTGGCTCTTTGAGGATGAAATGCTCAAATTAAAATTTTGACCTGATGATAGCACCAGAAGAAAACTCAGGGATCACTTAAGTTTCTAATCTCTCCAATAATTGTCAACATATTTCATTAAAAAACAAAATTCACAACCTCATGGTGATGGAGGAAAAGTCAGGGGATCACTGAAGTCAGTAGGATTCATCCTTTTACAAGTTTGATTTTATGCAAACCGGCATTTGTCATTATGACACGTTCTGGCAAATTAAAAAATAGGCTACCTATCAGCAACAGATGCTGACAGCATCACAGCGTTAAATCCAGCTTGTATTGCATTAATAATAAGCAAAATGACAACGTGATCAACATAATATGTTTGTTTATAAACAGACTAACGGAACCGCTGGTGTCTGACAGGCTGATCAGAGGCCGGTGACCTCAACAGAACACAGGCATGTGTTTTTGGGGTTGACGAGACAAGACAGGCTCCCACCAGCCAGTTTGTTACAAGCCAGGCGGCCCTGTAACGTTAGCAAATGGTCGAGGAAGAGAGGGAGCGAGCGCGTGTCATGGACTGACGGTGAGAATGAAGTTAGCAATAATGTTATAGCTGTGATCGTAGCAGTGCAGTGTGTGTACAGTTCACTGAAGGTGGACATCTATCCTCACTTTAGTGACAAGCTGCTCCTCAGAGTTTTGGTAAAGCGGCTGCTGAGCCAAGTGCAACACCTAGTGGTAAAATCCGGCATACCGGTCCGGTCTAAACCTTTCTACACCGGCCCAACTCTAGTATAAAATGTCACAGCAATCTATCAAATAGCTGTTGAGATATTTCGCTCTAGACCGTGGTGTGGTGGACCAACATTGCGATCCGTATAGCCTAACTGTGAATCTCCAAATGTACACTACACTATAATGCTGTGTGCACACTACACTCTCTTTCCCCATATCGTCTCCATCTTCTGCACATGGGCCTTGGAGGATTTGGAGAAGGTGCTTTTAACCACGTTGAGAGGAGCTGCCTTGCCGCTAAGGTAGATCTTATTGAGACACGTAGGAAGCCACAACTGCTCCTCCTTCTCCTCCTTCTTCTCCACAGCTCCCACTCCTTCCTTCTTGGTGACGGTACACGAGTGGGCAAAAATGTATCCCGTCATGAAGGCATCAAAGCCGGCCCGGTGAGTTCCTGAGTCGGCCTTCTTCTTCTGATCATCAGTTTTAGACGGCTGCTCGTTAAACTTTTCTCTCCCTCCGTCTTCTGTTCTGCTTTCGTTCGTGTTGGTTTTTGTGTTGTCATCAGTCGTGACTATCGTTGCGTTGTTTCTGCAGTCTGGGATGTCTTCAGACACGCCGTTCCCCTCGCAGTCTGTCTTCATGTCCTCTCCTTCGTTCTGTTGGGTGATTCCGTCGCTGTCCATTAGAGGCCCTCTTTCCGGGCACGGCTCAGCCTCTTGCTGGTCATCTGGCGTTTGTTCAGGATCCACCTCCATGTGGGGCATTTTGTTTTCAGGGGCACCGTCGAAGACAGAAGAGTCTTCCGCTGCCTCGCCTCTACCTCTCTTCTTGTCTCGGTGTCTCCTCCTCTTTCTTTTCTTGTCCCCCGTGCCTTTCTCATCCTGGAGGACGATCAGGTCAGTGTCATGGGATAACGGACACTGGGTGCCATTTGGACACCAGCCAAACGCCTGTCAGACAAACACGTACAAACAGAAAAACAGGGAAGTTAATACAAATATTTACACACAAATACATACCGCATTGACATAGAGAAAGGGGCTGCACCTAGAACCTGTTTAATCTCATTTTCCACTGAAAGATTATTCTAGGGTAAAAAAAGGTTGAAACTCACAGAGAAGCGCTGGCAGACATCAGTCTGTCCCTCAGCAGAAGCCACAGCTGGACACAGTCTGTAGTCCACATAGCTGGACATGTGACCAGCATACTGACAGAACTCTACGTGAACGTGAGGCCCGGTCCCTCCAGAGGTCTCGATGCGACTGTTATCCAGCTTACTGGAAGGAAGAGGAGATAATATGAGAGGAGTGGAGAGGGACCATGTTGTTGATTAAAACAGACACTTTAAATGAAACATCAACACAGCTTCCTTTGTTACGGTAATGGTATGAGCAGCGCAATAATGCTGAGGAAAATAATGGACACAGCTGAGGAAACACCATTCTGCTCTGCTTTTCAGCCACATCCTTCATTTTCTTACATTGAGACATCTTGTGCATTATGTTTGACGTAAATACAATTCAAATGTGACGGTTTAATCCAATACTCACCATTTCTTATAGGCATACTCCAGATAGGAAGCAGTGAGCCGGAGCTCAAATTCAGTCACATATTTGGTGTCGTAGATGCCAGCAGGAAACATCTCAGACAGGTCGGCTGTGAAGGTGGCCAGTCGGTCGGGCAGATGTGCA
>CAKAOH010021131.1:0-14166 GCA_916701665.1 Sebastiscus tertius | reverse complement strand
GCAAGAAGCCCTAGCTGGAAAGAGTCACAGAGACCAAGACGTGCAGAAATTGTATCTACTGTAGTTCCCCGGCCCCCCGCCTGCTTTCATGTCCACCTGCTGTTTGCATCAGTGGCCTTTGACCGCGTGCAATCGCATCAAAGGCTGCAGGCTAAACCCTGCAGCGAATTTTTTCTCTCTAAACACGTTCAAGCAGAGAGAAGGAACTAATCAGGGAAATCAGCTCCTGTAGTCCTTAAAATGAATAAAATACAACATTGCAACGGTCCATGATTGAATTTCACTAGAATACATCAATTTACAAAACACTAAAAACATCAAATGTCAGTGGACTGACCACTCTGCTAAAAAATGTATCTGCTCATCAAATCTAATTTGGCCTCCGTTGTCCTCAAGCAGCGGCAGACATTATTACCCTAATGCATGTGCAAACCAGGAGCTGTTCCAAGACAAATCACCAAACCCAAGACTTGTCTCCTTTGTGTATTCCTTTCAAGTGTTTGCAGGAAGTCTAACGGAAATCAAAAATGCATTAGCTCAATAAGATAAAATGTGACTTTTGCAAAAAGAAATATTGTATACTAAATAATTCATATTTCATTTAACTCTTGACCAAAACAGAGGCGTAGTCTGTGTGGATTCACAAATGATTCACTTTCTGCGATATTCAAAATTTGAAAAAGGGAAGCTTCGGGAAGTAAAAGAGACAGAAAACTGTACAGCAGTTTGTAGTAACATATCCAGATGGATAAAAACCCGAGAGTGTCTGACAATTTGACGTTTCAACCAATAAGCAGCCATTACGCCAGCATTGCCAGAAACCAACATGTTCTGCCAATGCCTGCAACAGCCATACTAAAAGGTTCACAGACAACATGTTTGTCTTTGAACTAACATTACTTGATCCACCCTGTTTGAAGTTTTCTGTGTGAGGAAAGTGACAGGGGTGAGAAACGCCTGCTCAAACATTCGGTTTCGCAAACGCTTGAAATCATGAATGCAATGTTCCTCTGGCAGGTGGCAAGATTTCTAAAGTATGAAATTGTAGCCGCTTTGTTGCTTTCAGATGGGTGAAATCTCAAGCGTCAAACTGCTTTTGCATGCCTGAAATTACAGTAGTACTGTGGCTTCCACGTGTGTAATCATATGTTTGAGATTTTAAGGTGTAAACTGGATTTCAAAGACTGGTTGTCCTGGCAAATCTTTTTCATGGTCCTCATATTGGCTTCTTTTTGCCGTAATGATTCATGTGCACGGGTTCTGTGGCATCTGTAAAAGCTGACAGACTGATGGATGAATGGATAGATAAGCAGACATGCATAGGGGGAGCCCCCAGGGTGAGGAAAAATAATATACACAATATTCCATCCATCCATCTGCCTGTCAGATTTGACAGACAGCGCAGCAGGAATACGTGAAAGCTGCTGCAAAAAGGAGGCCAACATTAGTCACGCGTATTAAAACGATCATAATATTGAGTGTCTGTAGTCCAAGTTACACTTGAACCTTCGAGCAGGAGTGCCACACAATGCCCGCAATTTCAGATGTGAACGCAACAATGGGGCTCTAATTTTTAAGTGCTTGAAATCAACTCTGCACTTGAGATTTCGCCTGCCAGAGGCACACTGTTACCAAATCAGAAGTTTGGAGAGGCAGCTGTGACCGACTGGGTTCACACACACAGCAGGCAGGAAATGTGAAGCATCAACATTAAAAGGCACTGGAGTCTGCACTTTGCCACCATAGTGTGAAAAATACCGAGCGAGATGGATATATTATATAACCCAGTATATAGTCTGTATGGTGCACGGTAGGGCTGGGCGACATCATCATCATCATCGATATCATTATTAGGGATGCATCGATCCGATCTTTTCAGTCCCGATACCGATAACAATGCCTGGACTTTGGGTATCGTCCGATACAGAGTACTGACCCGATACCAGTGTTTAATTAATAAGCTGTATGTCTCACTGTGTGGAAGTGAGTGTGATCATTCTTTTATGTGTAAGGCGACATCAGGCTTGATTTAAACATTGGTTTTCCTCACTTTGTAAAAACAAAATGTAACAAATAATACATAAATATACATTTATTTAATTATTTATTATTAATGTAATAAATTGTACACCAGCAGCTTGGTATATTTTTTTTCAAAATTAACAGGAATTACAATTCAGGTGCATAATTGCAGCCATATATAAAGCTGTGTTGAATTGAAAATACTAATGCCAAATATCAATGCAAAATTGGTCAGTAATGCAGAATATGACTGCAAATGGCCTGTAAAAGTGTCTGCAAACTCCACAAAACACATCTGTTGTACTGTATGCATATCTTTTTTTTTTTTTTTTTTTTTTTTTTTTTTTACTTGGCAGGGATTGCAACCACCGTAAACCGTTTGTGCAAAGTTACCAGCTCTCACTTCACAAACTGCTACTGAGAGCGCTGATTCAAGGGGCTACTTAGCCTGTAATTTGCTGCCAGCTATCAGAGTTCCTGCCAAAAACACTGAGGGAGTTATTTCCACTTGGTATTCACAGATTACGGCTTCAGTCATTGCTGAAGATTCAAAGCGCTGATTGATCCACGAGAAGTAAAACGAAAGCTACTTTGAGTTCGGCCTCGACAGCAGCTTGGGACTCGGTGAACACATAAAAAAATAATAATCATACTATATTTAACTTCCGTGGTTGCACTACAGAGTTCACTGCTGTTTGTGGTAATGACTTATTGATCAGCGGTGGTTATCTGACTGAAGAACAGCACTGTGCACTGTGGTGTAAACTCATTGGATAACCATAATCCCCCCGCTCTTGCAGTGCTTGACATATTTCCTCAGGTGAGAAATATCGAGTGACCCACAGAGATTTTTGTCCTGCAAATATCTCTGGTGCTGGTAGATAAGGCGGCCACTGCACAGCCTGTCTGTAAAACAAGACAGTAAAAATGTCTGCAGGTGGTATTGCGCCGGGAGAATGAAATATTGGCTATGTTCGATGTCGGGCTTGGGCGTCTGCTATGGCCTTGAGGTGTTTGCTATTGCTAAGTGCCGAACTGTTATATTTAAATCAACATTTAGCTCCAACTAGGAGATCAAAGAGCAAAGAGTGGGCAATTTCCAAGTTGTTTCCAAATCTGCTGTGGCAAATTGTACCCACTATCGAGCCACTTCCTCCGTCGACGTCCCTCAAAAAAATCAAATTTACATGGAACCCCAGCTTCCAGTGCTTGAAATTGCTTTCTGCACCATGCCTAATCACTGAAAAAGGGGATGATCCAACTGAGCGTCTGTGATTCGTGTGGGAGAAGGAAATTTGGATCAACTTTGCACTGGAGCTGTGTTGGTTAATCTACTAAACATCAAAGAAGAGAGAAAAGGGAGGGAGGAAGTGGAAGAGGGGAATTTATCGCGTGGGCTTGATTGGAAATCCAGCGGGGGGACTCTGGTCCCTCTGTAATCGTCTGTAATCTCCTGTAGGGTTGTATGTGGCCTGAGAGGAGCTGAGAGGCAGCCTATTACCCATCTCCTGCCGATGGGAGGCCCTGATAGTGCACTGTTGGAGGATGACAGGAAATGAGGAGGAGGAGGAGGAGGAGAGGACGGAGAGAATCTCTCCCATCCAGGCACAAATATAAGGTAACATCAAAAGTTATCGTCAAGTCAGAGCTCCGAGGGAAGCTGGCTTTTGTTGCAAATTAATTGATCATAACTTCCTCGACATTGTGAGATCAATACCAGCTTGTCTGCGGCTTTGGAGAGAGCTTTCCATGCGAGAGATTTTCACATGCCTTTCAGTCGATGGTAGTTATTCCTAGTTTGTCAAAGTATTGATCTACAGGCGAGTTGTTGAGGAGAGCAAAAGGAGCAACTTACCCTTCTGGACTGGATCTCATTGACGTAGAGAGGCAGGAGAAACTCAGAGACTCCCTCCAGGCGAATCCCGTCCTGCTTCAACTGAAGGTTTCCCATCCCGTCCTGAAACACAAATCATCATCATCAGTGGTATTGTGATGAGCAGTGTTGATTTAAAAAGGATTACATCTTCTTCAAATGCATAAAACATTGAGTCCTGCTGTTCGCTGAACTGCATTAGGAAGAGCGGGAGCGGCTGCGTGCCAGACGGGCAGCGGCGTTGAGTGACAGGGAAGAAGTAGGACATGACATCGAGGTGACAATGCCACAGACACTCGGCGGTGTCAGGGTGACAGGCTGCGTGCAGTGGGAGGCTGACTGAGGAGAACCAGGCTAATGTGGCAGCTGTGGATGGGAATGTTGAGGGGATTCATGGAAATGACAAAAGAAAGAATCTGATTTACGCTCATGCAGATTTACATTAGTTGGCTTAGTGCTGATGTTTACATTATTTGAATGCACTGATTTGATCCATCAGGTAGATAACAGAGTCGATGCTAACCTTATCAAGCTGACTTAGTATCAGCCACACATGATCAATCCGTGTTAAATACAGTTTTCTCATCAATTTCATCATAAAACTCAGTGTTTTGCTATGCAAATTCATTTTAACGCCACTAATTCCTTAACGCATTAACCTAACTTGCAATTTTTAGGTTGTAGTGGGCTTAAAGCTAGAGTGAAGATACTGGCATCATATGAAACTAGAAAAACCTTAGGAATACATTGGTACCAACCATGTCAAACTAGCTTCGCTTGTTTAGTTAGTTCAGTGAAGGAGGATAAATAACGCTCCAAAGTTACACTAAATTTTGGGGAGGAAAACTGGCATGGCCATTTTCAAAGGGGTCCCTTGACCTCTGACCTCAAGATATGTGAATGGAAATGGGTTCTATGGGTACCCACGAGTCTCCCCTTTACAGACATGTAAATTATAATTACATGCAGTTTGGGGCAAGTCATAGTTAAGTCAGCACACTGACACACTGACAGCTGTTGTTGCCTGTTGGGATGCAGTTTGCCATGTTATGATTTGAGCATATTGTTTTATGCTAAATGCAGTACCTGTGAGGGTTTCTGGACAATATTTGTCATATTTTTGTGTTGTTTATTGATTTCCAATAATAAAATATATACATACATTTGTACAAAGCAGCATATTTGCCCACTCCCATGTTGATAAGGGTATTAAATACTTGACAAATCTCCCTTTAAGGTACATAAAAAATGTGCAATTAATTTCTGATTAATCCTGGACAATCACGTGATTAACCGCAATTAAATATTTTAATCTATTGACAGCCCTAATAAATAATGAATCCAGTGAGATTTAAATTTCTGAGCGATGATATTGGATCAGTACTTGGTATCAGCAGATACCTAGAGTTGAAAAGAGTAAGTAAGATTGGTACATCCCAAACTATATGCATCAAAAACTTGACTAAATTGGCCTTTCAGAAGCCACCTTACAAGATAATACTAGTGTATTTTCAGGTTTTAGTTCCTTAACAACTCATTTCTGAATACGGGCTGTAGTTTAGATTTTTAGACACATATTTCCTACTGACCATTGGTTTTCATTTATTTCTATGTGGTGTGAAAATCAGTTAGCGAGCTCTTGAAAGTTGTGTATCCATCACCATGAGCATCAAGTCTGTGTTGATTTTTATTAAAGATTTTCTTTGCAGCCTGTTAATTGCGGTTTAAGTGCGTATTGATTTTAAAAGTCTGCAGTGAATTACCTCAAATAATTACAATGTAACTTTGACAAAAGGTTAATGCAGGCTTGATGCTCGCCGTGATAAATTCCACAACTCAAGCAAGTTTTAAGAGTCTGCTACTTTATTTTCATATTGTAAAAGGCGTAAATAGAAGTCAGCGGCTGCCTGGAGAGTAGGAAAACATAAATCCAAATTTGTAAAAACACAGCAGCATGGTTTGACAGATGGTTGGTTGTGACTTTAAGTAAATGGGCTGCACCCACGGGTATGGTCATTTAAAAACTTATGAGCAGCAGAGCAAAAGCCACGACTGCATTACATTTAGATGAGCTAGTAGACGTCCTGATCCAATCTCAAAGATCGGTATCGAGGCCGATCAAGGTGAGGCTTAATAACGCAATAATGTACTTGAAGTGTGCACTGTGCAGCTGCATTATCTAGGAAAATAGAAGTATCGGATCAGGACACGCTATAGGCGCAGATACTCAATATTAAATGACTCGGATCAGAATCAGGGGCAAAAAGACTTGATTGGAATATCCCTAGAAGCACGATTCTGCAACTTCACTGCATATTTTTCACCTCATTTATATGATTAAGGAACTGATTTGGTTGCAGATAGTTCAGTGGAAAATTGGGCAAGGTTATACCTTTCCACACCACAATGAGCAAAGTGAAGTTTGACAACTTTGTGGGGATGTGAGCGAACAGATGGGCCCTGACGGATGAGTCGAAAGAATCCATAGTGCTAGCAGCACAAATGGATGGAGATAGTAAATTATAGAGGCGGAGTACAGCGAGGAGAGCTCCATCATACATGGTAGAGAGCCAGAATTGGGGGACAGACGGGAGGACAAAGTCAGAGGAGCGGAGGAGGTGGGTGGTGAGGTATTTGTACTGTATGTCAGCAGCCAGACGTTAAAGTCACTCCTGTGCTGAAGTGGAGGTTATGTGGTGGGTGTGACGAGTTCAGTACAAGCCGCAGTCAGCCAGATGAGTGGGTGGGTGGCAGGACAAACGGGAGGCGTTACGACAGTCCGGTCGTGACGCGCTGAAGGCCTGGATGAGTTCCTCAGCATCAGTGACAGAAAGGAAAAGAACAGATAAAGGCGATGCATCTGAAGTGGAAAAACAACAACTTGAAGGTTTTGCTTTGTGAGATTTTAAAAGAAAAGTGTAGAGACCAAGACACCCAAGGTCACCCTCAAGTTGTTTTGTGAATGACATGGTTCTAACCTTGCCACTGTTGAACTTTACAAGGCTTCTGTATACTACATTTTGATCCAGTGCGGAGGATAACGTGTCAATGATGGCGTGGACACAGACTAAGACTAAACAGCCATTGCGACTGATTTTTTCAGACAAGTGAAGAAGTCAAGAATGAATGAGTCACACATCCAGGTGTGCTCGCGAAATGTATTCTGTTCAGAAAAAAAAAAGGGAAATGGTAATGGATGGAATGGGTTTGGTTTTTGAGCAGGAATTAGCAGCGGAGTCTGCATTTAAAGCGCACAAAGAAGCATTTCATGTTTATTAATGTGTTCCTTTGTTGTCTTTTGCAGGACATCTCAAAGTCCTAGGGACACATTTCCATTCTATTTGGAAGACATCAACACATTTTGGAACCTCGCCATGTTAGATTTCTTTGATTTAAAGCAGCTCTTAAACATAAAAGGTCAGTTTACTTGTTATGTGGGGTGCTAGTCAGCCTGCAAAAACAGGTGTTTTTTTGTGGCTCTGGGGGAAAACAACCCTGGAGACTACTCTGGGACTTCAACTTTTTAATGTGGGCATTGGGTGCATTCATGCAATTTCGGCAGAATGAGAAGATCAAGAAAAACTATTCTGACTTGGGAGGGTTCATGCATTATTCCAAGATGGTTAGCCCCTTGTGCTAACCTTGTAATCACACCAGATTAAAAAGCCTACATTTGCTACTTTTGTTGTGTTATTGGTAGCAGTTTTTTACCAATGGAAACCAGACACAAACCAACAGCTCCTACAAAATGAGCTGAATCAGATGTATTAGGGTTAATATTGGATTTAATTTTGATGTAAATGCCAGCGGGGGTGCATTTGCAGCCATTCTGCCAACAGTTTGTTGACATGATGTTGGATAGATCTCGACGTCGATGTTTTTTTCCCCACTCGGCTGCTCGCAATTACAGTTTATTCTTCATAAGCATAGCACGCACCTATAAGATGAAAGTTCATGTAACTGACTCTTAAGATTTGAGAACAACTTCATTGATCAGATTTTGTGTGTGATGTCTCCAGATCGGTGCCACAAATGGTGAAACTTTTGGTGGCAGCTTTTTTTGGAACAGCGTAACCGCAATGTCATCTTTAAAACTGGGAAACAATGCTCTCATGCCAGGATGTACAGGTTTCGACTATAACACCAATACAACGGGGTGTAGTTTGGCACGTGCTTTCTTATTGAGCTGCCCGAGTCCTGAGAGATGGGGAGCAGCGAAGTACATTTTCTGGAGCGACACCAACAGCACTGATAAGGTCTTTTACTCGTGACACAGATTGATGGGAGGCGAAGGAGTAGAGGAGTGATGGTAATAGTCAGGGGACGCATCCGTCACAGGGCGAAAAGGGGGAGGGGGAGTTGGGGGTTGCCATCGCGAGTTTGTTGAAAAAATGCTAAATTGTTTGCATTGTCCCTGGAAATGTCGCAGGAGCTCGCAGCGTCTGCCTGTTTGGTTTTCGTTTGAGATTAACACATTCTGTGTCAGCTGGTCCTGCTGCCAAGTCTTTTCTAATTCTTTATCAAATCCACATGAGACAAAGCACACAACATGAGAGATTTGAAATGGGCCTTCATGAATAAAGACTTCCACTGAGGCTTTGTATTGAGGTCAACATGAGAGAAAGAAAGGAAAACCCTATACGTGATCTACATACAGTAAAATTATTAATGAATTAATGTTAGCTGACAGACTCTTCCTTAACCTTGACTGAGTCAACAAACCAACATGGCCCAGTGTTGAGAATAAATGCTTTTTGTTGCTATATTTTCATTGCGTTTCCATTTGAAATCCATGTCATATTTTCTGAGAACACAATATAAGACAATATTATTTTGAGTCTAGCTGTGCACTGTATGCAAAGTGCTTACTGTTTAATTGTCTGCCCTCAAAGCACATTTCCAAATTAATGGTTGCATTCTAATAAATGTTATGCAAGTGAAGAAGTCTAGCTCTAAGCCTTTCTGTTGTACGTCTACGAGACTTTAGAAGGAATTAAGAAACTGATTGTTGCATTTGGCAATGTACCCAACTAAAGTCTCTTTAAAATTGTAACTTCTTAAAAATGATAGAAACATCTTTAGTGCTAAAAATGCAATACAATTGTTATGGTATTTGGAATATTTGATATGATTTCTCTGGGTTTTCTGTTTGGGTTTCTGCAGTGTGTGCCCTTTTCTTTGTCCAGCCATGCAAGCTACAGCTGCTCATGCTTACTACTACATACATTGAAACAAATTATCTCTCTGTTCCAGTGGACTAGTTCTCAAATGAAAAGTCCATTAGCTGATTAATCAATTGACAGAAGATTAATGTCACAATTCTGATAATTAACTGATCATTATCAAGCAAAAATGCCAGGCAAATGTAAGGATTTGCTGCTTTTCTCTGTTTTATATAACTGTAAATTGAATATGTTTGGGTTTTAGATGGTTTGTCAAACAAAACGAACGATTTTAAGACATCGCCTTGGGCTCTAGAAAATTTGGATGGGCATTTTTCACAGTTTTCTTTGGCAACTTTATAGACAAAACAGTTGATTAATTAATTGAAAATGATGGAGAAATTAAGTGATAATGAAAATAACCATTAATTGCTGCCCTATAATGGAGATTTTTCCAGGAAACACCAGTTGTCAAGAACAGTAAGTAGTGTCACACCAGTTCTCAATAAACAGCAGCTATTGTAAAGCTAATTCACTCATGAATATGTTGCATATTGTTATTGTGTTAAATAATAACTAACGGACTCGGGATTTATTTTGGACGATGCCGTGCCGTACTCACCACTGAGAAGTTCATGACCTTTATGATCCAGACGGTGAGGGCCAGGTTAACTATCATGGTGACCAGGAGCAGCAGCAGAAAGAAATAGAGGCATCTCTTCCGCCAGCCGTACAGCCCCACCGGGTACACGGCGTCACAGCCCGGCCGCTGGAGATGCAGGGATTGGGACGCGAGGATAAACTGCTCCTGGGTAATCTGGAAAAACAAACACAGACAGGAGCGTTTATGTTAGCTGGCTGGCGAGAATATATTCACTGAACAGAAGCAATCACATATTGTTAGCGGTTATTACCTTGCGAGCCAAGCACCACTAAAAATGACTCTGGCCTGAGGCATGGCTGGGTAATCTTACAATTATTTTTGAAAAGTGGTGCTACTCCATAAAGAACAAAAGGTGAGAGCAAGGCATGGAGGCAAGCTGGGGTATTACTGAAACATCCATGCTTGGTAATTAAATGGAGTGAGAAGGGGATGTGAATACACTGGGAATTGATTTATTTATTGTTTTAATAAGGTGTTGCAGATGTGTTTTGGGGAAAATTACTATTTTCCGTTGTTTGCAACTTTCGTAATGACATACCTGGGTACACCAGGCCTACACTCTTTTAGAAATTGAACCAGTAGCAGGGTAATTCATCAAACTCTGTGCCTAAAAGACAAGGTCATTTGGGTGACTCTATTTTATTAAAAGAGATAGCAAATCAGAGTGCACACTCTGGGAAAAAAAAAAAGCCCAAATGGTGGCGTTTCATTCGGCAGGAGAGGGGAATCATCAGTCAAGATTCATTGATTACAAGTTAGCGATCAAGTTGTGGGAATATCTGGCCCAGAAGCAGAAAGGCTGTTTAAAAATTGCATATTTACACTTCTTAGTTAAGTCAATAAACAGAAAGTTACGGTTCTGAAAAGCAAGATCCTTGACCGTTATGCTTGTATTTATGTACTTTACAATGAAAATTAATTAGTCTGGATTTAATAGTATGTCACAGCTTCATTTTCAGTGTTAATTACTTGAGGACATTTTGTCGATCTGGATCCCTGAGCTCACAAAGAAAGTCACCATGAGTGACAGCATCCTGCAGCTGATCTGTTTACTGCTCCACTCTGGCTCTGAGATCTTTCTAATGTTACAGGAATACATTTCACATGCCACGTCGTGCACTGAGCAGGCTTTATGGAGCTATGTCCAGCAATAAATGTGAAGTCCATGACTTTCTTAAGTGAAGGACATCTCTAAAGCCCAAGTCTTCGTGTATGAAATTTCACATTATGAACAAATTACAGGCTGCTTTTCTCTGCCACTCAGCACGAATGAAAACAGGAGGTGGATTATGAGAAAAGAGGGTCAATTTGGTGCCAGAGAAATGTTCTCCACTCTGCCTGAGTAACTAAGTGCCTGCCAGCCGCTGAGAAGCTGCTACACGCGAGCTCTGATCTGAGATCAGAGAGGGATGATGTCTGTCAAGTGCGGTCGTCCAGGCGAGGGCGAGTCGGTAGCTGTTCTCCAGCCGATCGTGACTGCGGGCTGACAGTGTGAAACTCCCCGTCACAGGAGTTGCGAGGCTGGCTGAGCTCTGAACTGTTCGGCTCAGCTGTTGTTGGGAGGAATTCATACTGAGGCTGCCTGCCGTCCCAGCCTCTTACATAGATAATTAATAGAGCGAAGCGCCTGCCGGTACAAAACCAAGATAAAATGTCCAGCGGCGGCAGCAGAATGTTTTATTACGTCCAATTATGTCAAAGATTTGCCTCATACTTCCAAGGAGCAACTATTAATTCATCACGCCAGTACAAAATGCTTTAATTGCATGAAACACACATCTATAATTGACACACCTGTGCACAGTTTTCCCAGTGGGACACCAGCGGTGTAATGGATGCATAACTCAAGTCAGAATCCATGATGCTCCACATGCTTTATTCACACTCAGCATGTCATTAGCATAGGACGCTGATGGCAGGTATCATTAGATTGTATGTTTTTCCTGGCAGGCTCTCATTGACTGTGGCAGAGCAAGCATATATTGTTTAGCTCAGCAAGCTAAAGACTTTTTCTTTTCCCAGACTAACTAAATTACTTCACCCAAGTTTAAATAGAGGCAGAAACTGTTTCCTGTGCTCCTCTTTACCTCATCGGTTCAGATAATGCTGGAGTTAACTTGCTTATAGAAAGAGCGATGCTACAGAAAGTGTCTGTTTTAAGACACCAAGACACAAATTCTCAGCCTGTGATGGTACTTTATGAAGCAATATCTCCTACAAAATTTTTACAAAGCCACTACAATATGATGTGTGCCTGTGCACTGAAGCCTACATTTCCAAATCATTCCCATAATTGACAGAGTTCCTTGGAAGGGGCATGAATGATTGGACAATCTCTAAACCAGAACAATAATAACACAGGGTAATGCACTTCCAACATGGCATCTAACAGGAGTCTTCCACCGGCCTTCCCCACAACTTTATGACGGTCTCCTTGGACCAACAGTTTAGGTCACGTCTGCCAGCGGTGGCAGATGTCTCACAAATGGATGTTGCGACTTTGCAGCAAATACAAATGACCCATGTCGCTGGCCTAGAAATGTCAATGATTCCAATTTAACCAGTGATACAGCCGAGGGACAAGAGCTTTATGAGAGGTGCTTACACAAAGGCTCGATATAAACTCTCAATGCAGTGTCACAGGAGACTTTTTTTTTTACAACCACAATGTTCAGTAAAACCACACTGAGTTAATACAGATCAACTTCAAGACGTATCCTTAGACTAACTCGACTCTAAGGCACTCAAAACTTGCATACACATTCAAATGACACCAAGAAAAAACGGTTTAAAAAACCATCTTTTAGCCTACAGCCATGCCCCTGCTGGACAGACGGGTCTATTTTCAATACACTGTTGCTAAGGGAAACTTCAGCACTTGTAATTTCTATGGCAACCCACTGTTCCCAACGATAGTGGATCCTGTGATTTCTTTGCAAGAGTTTTAATGCATATATTACCCCGGTCGAGTCATGCCTCCTAAAGCTGGGTTATTCACAGAGCAAATGGAGGAGTGCATAGTGGCTGGCGTTTTGTCAATGTGTCATTTCAGCATGCCGCTCACAGCTGACTCTCGCAAACAAGCCGGACTGGACTGATGGAGATGTCCAACTGCAGCGGGCGTGAGAAACAACTTTGACTTTTCAGAAACAAAATATTGATTACATAGCGAGAGCTAGCGGCGGCACGTCACGCCATGTTGAATCCCATTTACAGTATCGGTTCGTGTCGGCTTTAGTGGGTCTGACAAATTAACACTTCATGTGCAAAAGCATTGTTATGCAACAAGAGTGGCTGAAAAATGTGTGTCCACATTGTGGGGGTGACCACTCCAATACTGTATAATTAATCATTTTGCCCTTTCGCTGTCTGCTACTACAGATAATAATTAGAAAATAGGAGCAGTGGTCAGTTAAAGGTCATTGCAGGGACAGATGGACACTTGCAGTTTGCAACTGTGATGCAACTGTCTGGGGCCAGAAAATAAACAAGTATAAATCTCTTACCAACCTTCATTTACTCATACAGCCTAACAATTTTCAATAAACTGTCAGAATCCAATGTAATTAAACGGATGATAGTAGCAACAACTGATGACATCTCAAACCAGACATTCAACCAACTAATCAGCCCGAGCCAGTGGTCGATGAGGAAATGAGCCTACTTCTCACTTGATTTATTACCTCAGTAAACCTTGTAAACATGGGTTTATGGTCTCAATTGCTAGTTTCAAGTCTTCTTCAATACAGAAAGATGTTTATTGAGTAAATTATGGTCTCATTTAGAGAAAAATAGCCGATAAAGCAGAGTATGCTTTAGGGCGTGGCTACCTTGTGATGGACAAGTCACTACCACAGTGTTCGGTTGTCGTCTTAGAACTTTAACCCTTTCACAGTTTGTTTTCAGTTTTTAATATTAACATTTTGATTGCCTAAAAATCCCTTATTCTGCATTCGGTTGTACATAACTCCCCCCTCTCGTCACTTCTGGTTGCAAAAAACAGAAGGCCATAAACCAAGATGGCGACGGCCAAAAACGCAGAACTCGAGGCTTCAAACCGGTAGTCCACAAACCAATGGGTGACGTCACGGTGACTACGTCCTCTTGTCATATACTGTTTATGGCCCAAGTCCAATCCAAAATCTTTACATGGTCAGACTGCTAACAATTTGGACAAACAAATCAGAAATTGGCCATTACGAGAAAGGAAATAACATGCACTGATGTATTAGAAAAATGTTACTTATTGTGATATTAATTTCAGGTCATATTGTTCGGCCCCGTTGTTCCCAACCTAGGGGTTGGATGGACCCCCACAAAGAGTCACAAAACAATCAAAGGGTTCACAAGATGATTAGTTGGGTGAGAAAAAAATAGATTCTACTACACAGAATTATACTGAAGTTTTGCAGTTTTCCCTAATCTTGTTGTTCGAGTAAAGATCT